>JARYGA010029963.1:0-17571 GCA_030545235.1 Helianthus tuberosus | reverse complement strand
ACACCCTTCCTTAACAAGAAGTTAGGAGGTTTGTTACTTTCATTGATCCTTGATTTTTCTGCCGATTACTGGCATCTTACAGATGATTATGAATTTGCGTGATCTTATTTGTTGTTTTTAATGCAACCTTTAGATCCTAGTAAGTGGACTTTCTAAAGTCTCGTCCATCCTACGGAGGTTTTGATATTTCATTTATACAAGGTCTCCAAAGGAGCCACCTTGATACTTATATAACAGCTATTATAGAAAAGCTTATTTTAAGGTGAGATGGTTATTCCAACCATTGCTCAAAATTAATCTTAAGGAATAGCTAATCCTTAGAGTTAGTAGAACAAATCGATGATCCTGGGTAGTTGATGGCGATTCTTAATCGTTGTCTAAATAAGGTTGCGGTATATAATGCATAAGCAAGATGAACCGTCTTTCCTAGTTAACTATACCGAACTCTCAGGATATTGAGTTAGGCTATATGAATCCATATTTTAAAACTTACCTAACCAGGGTTTTTGATTTTTTTTTTTTCAATAATGGTAATAGCTGTCTTGGAGATTTCATAATACCCAACCTTAATTGGGATATTGAACTTAACTCTACCTGCCTCCCTGGGGTAAACAGGGAAATCTTAGGAGAAGATAATCAAGGTACAAGGAGGTTACAGAGATTTTCCATATCTCAAGCTGTTAGTACATTTATGTCTATCGCCTCCGTCATCTCAAACCGTAGCAGAAACTGTTAAATTCTAGGCTTTATATTGTAATATTTTAGTAAAAGGCAAGGTGGCATTTATGTAAATAATGAGATCTCTCATTATATCCCTTGGCCTATAAATAGGAGCCTTAGGGTTTCATTTAGGAACTTTTGTCACTTTGCTCATTTTGGAGCTTTAGAGAAGATAGAAGCTAGAGAGAGAAAGTAGAGAGAGAAAGAGCTTCAAGTGATTCAAGGTGTTGTATCTTTTCAAATCATATACAGAATCACAGATTATTTTACGTTCGTGTGTTTCGGTCTTGCTCGTGCACGGATTCCGCACGTCGTACGAGTCGGTTCGCAATCGAAACGGATCAACCCGGGACCTAACAAGTGGTATCAGAGCAGGAGCTCGGTTGCGAGGATCAAACGCACGATTTCGTTCAAGATTTGATCAGATTCAGAGCCTAAATCATCCAGATTTGTCAAATTTCTCATATTTTCTTGTTCTTCACGTTTTTATCTGATTTTTGTCAATTTGAACAGGTTTTTACGGTCGAAAATTGCTGAATTTTGGATATGTTGAGCGAAAGTACCTGATCTACAAGCCTACAAAGTTTCATATCCTAATTCAAAGCCGTTTGGGAGAATTCGAGAATTTTTGTGGTGCGAAAATGATAAAAGTTGCTGCTGTTGTTATTGATGTTCATACGCACGCATGACCTATCCGTGCGGATAAGGGATACGCACGTATTACCATCCGCGTTGACTGATTGTTGACCTATACGTACGGATAAGTCGCCCGTGCGTACAACTATCCGGGTTGACTATACATTGACCTATCCGCACGGACACTTGTCCGCACGGATAATAATCCGCGTCATAACATTTCACCTGAACAAGTTACTTTTGTCAACAAATTTCTTGATATCATTAATAAGCTGCAACAGTAAGTCACGTGTATCCAAGTGAGTGATTAATTCAAGCGGTGAGCATGTGAAGTTTCTGTAAATCACGTGATTTTCTTTGTCCAAGGATAATTGTCAGATTGCATAGTGATAATGTTTGTCGGCTAGTGATTGTTTATCAGCAAATCACGTGATTAATCTGCATTATGAGAGCATGTGATATTGTTGTTGGTCGAATAGGATTTGTGTCACACGCACGGCTCATCACACGCACGGACAACTCGTGCGCGCGGATAACATTCCCACCCGTGCGTATCACCACCCGTGCGTACAACATCTACATAAGGCTAACGTGTCCGCACGGATACATTACTTACTCGGATATAATTACACGTCAGAACAATAAGTGTCAAAGCACATGACATTTAATTGAATTGTCGGTTGTACATGTGATATAAGTCAATATGCATGTGATTTATTAAGAAAGGTGTCACGTGATTCGAAACATATGCTATCAGAAGTTCATGTGAATTGAAGGTATTAGGTCCAATGGAAGTGAATTTGGTGAAGTTGTTGTCTGTTTGCATGTTTTGATAAAAGGTGATGACATATCTTGGTCCAATGAGAATATATATGTGACTGACATTAGCATGTGATTTTGCTTTGAAGTCAAAGTGCCAATCGATCAACACTAGATTTGTCGTTTAGTTCATTAATTGAGGTCAAAGAAGTCAACTCCACCCGCACGGATCCCCACCCGTGCGTATAACATCTTCCGGATTCTCACCCGTACGCATCACATTAGTCACACGGATTCCCACCCGTGCGTATAACATCTCACGGATCCCCACCCGTACGCATAACCACCCGTACGTATCACCATCCGAATCCCCATCCGGACGAATCATCATACGGATCTCCATCCGTTCGAAGACACCCATCCGAGTGGGCTGATCTCATCCGATTGGGCTAACATCATTCGATTGACTATTGATCCATCCGAACGGACCAAATTCTTTTACGATCGTTTGACAAATTTGATTAAACTCATTTTGTTTGTTTGTTCGTATTTAGGTTCTTGTGATTAAAGATTTACAAGGGGCGAATATCAAGAAGAAGATTTAAAATGTCAGGAGAAAGTGATCCTGATAGATGGTGGAAAGCAGATTATGCAAGATGGGAAATCGGAAAATTAAACGAACCATTCAAAGAAGCCAAGAGAGCAAAAAGATGGAATGATGAGTTGGAATGTTACATGGATCCACGGGGTAATCCAGTTGTTGACCCATCAAAAGTGGATTTTAAAGCTGTAACAAGTTTGATTCCAAGGCAAGCTACTTTCAACACACAAAGATTATCTGATAAAGCATATTTGCCTGATTTGGAAAAGAAAATTAGAGAGGTTTGTGAAGCAAGTCTACCAAAGGTGGTAGAAATGAAAAAGAGAAAAGAAGAAGAATTGAAGAAGATGATTGAGGAAGTGAAAACTGTCGCAAAGCTTGCTGGAGAGGAACAGAGAGCTGAAGAAACACAGAAGAATGAAGAAGATCAGAAAGTTGAGTCAGAAGAACCGGTGCTGAATGAGACTGAGGTTAGAAAATCTTCTGACTTATCAAATGTTGAGATTGTTGATAAAAATGAAAACAAGTGCAGGAATTGCATAGAAATGTGCAAAGCCTGTACTCAAAAGGATGACATCATAAAAACAAAAAATAATGAAATAGATAAAATTGAAAATGTTTTCACAACAAAATGCAAAGAAATGATTGAAAAAGAAGAAATTTTGAAACTAAAGGTTGAAAAGCTAACACAGAAATGTCAAGGTCTTGAAAAGGATAATGATGTTTATCGACAACTGTGTTCAGCAAAATGTGTTGATTGTGTTGAAAAAGAATCTAAATTTCAAGATTTACAAAAACAGTATGATACTTTAAAGTGGTCGAGTCAGAGAGTACAAGAAACTTATGATACTTTGAAGAGCCAAGTCAAAAGTTTTGATCAAAGATTGTCAGAAACTTTAGTCACTAAAGAAATGTATGAAAGAAAGTTTAAAGAAAACCAAATTGAATTAAACAAATGTGTTGATGAAATTGCTAATCTTAAACAAGTCTTGGCTGAAAAAGAAAAGGTTGTTACAAAACTTCAAAGTTATCATAACTCTTCGTACATTCTCGAACGCATTTTCAACATCACACCAGATGACAAAGATACTGAAAATTGCAAAAAGGGTATTGGTTCAGAATTTCATCAGGTACCACCACCATTGAGAAACAATTATACTTTTTATGATGAGGAAAAGGTGGCAAAGGGTTTGAACATAGCTGACAAGTTACCTGAAAGTATTGATGTGACTTACTCCAAATCTGATGATGCTAATGATTCAGAGGTGGTAAGTAAGGTAGTTGAAAGCGTTTTGAAAGATGAGTCTGCAAAAGGTAAGTCTGAATCACAGGATGAAGATGAAGGAAATCTTTATGATGGATATCTGAAAAACACAAAATCCGAGAAAAATTTGAATGATGATTCAAAAGGATTGGTTTATACCATGATTGGATCGGACAAACTATTCTTAGATGTTGTATTCCCGATTCAGAATGTGATTTCAGAGAAGGTTGATAAAGTGTTCAAAATGGTTGAGATTGAGAAGTCGGAAATTTCAAAGTTTGCTGGTAAAGGTCATAAATCTTTTTATAACAAACCTGGTTTTAAGAAGAAAAACATGAAGGCTGGTTTGGGTTATAAAAAGAAACAAAATTGGAAGAAAAATGTTCAGGTTAAAACAAGTTTTGTTCAAGGAAAAAGTTTAGCAGAGGAAGAAAAACTCAAAATTGGACAACAGTCTAATGCTGAGTTTGATGCTATGAAAAAGAAACAACAACAGGCCAAGGATGTTTCAAAGAAAATGTGTTTTAAATGTGATCAAATTGGACATGTTGCTCGAAAGTGTCCAAATCCAAAGCCTGTTGATGTTGAAAAACAGAAATCTGAGGATGTGAAACAAAGGTTAACCAGATTTGATTCAAAACAAACTTGGAGGTACAACTCAAACAAGTTTGCTTCGTATCAAACTTGGAAACCAAAACAAACTAGGTCTGATTCAAAACAAACACAGAATTCTCACACACCCAAGTTCAGAACAACACAAAGTTGGCAAACATCAGTTGATATGACAAAGCCAAATCAATTTTGGAAACCAAAAGTTGTTGTTCAAAGTCAAAATAATCAAAACGAGTCACGATTTTACAAGAGAAGTGCTTCAAAAGGACAGAACTGGGTGGTTAAGAAACAAGTGACTTCTGTAAATGATGAAAAAGTCGAAGACAAAGATGAAAAAGTTTTTGTGAAAAATGACAAAGATTTTCCATCATTAAATGAAACTTATTGTGTTGAAATGCCTAAGGTCCAACAGACCTGGGCTAAATTGTTCAAATAATTGAGTGTTTGTGATTGTGCAGGTGCTCATGAAGTTTGATTGTCAAGAAAGAGAATTGATGAGTAGCCTGGCACAGGAGGAGAAGGCTGCTGAACCCTGGTTTGGTTGAACATGGAGTTTATCGTTTTCTGTACATAAATAAACTTATTGTGTTGAACAGGGAGTTTATCGTTTTCTGTACATAAATAGTTATACCATTAACTAAGTTAACCTGTAAAATAGCTAAGTTTGAATGAGGATCTTAAAGCAGAAATTAACCAAACTGCTCCAATCTTAGCCTTATGAACTGAAGATTTTGAAGTATAAGGTAATGCTTCAAAGTTAGGATTTGAATGCGTGTTAATGCAACGCAAAAAGGTAATTGCATATGCATCAAGGTAATTGAAAAAGAACGAAGGAACTATACCACGCATAACTTATAATTTGGAGCCATAATTTTTGCCTTAAGATTTGGAGACATTATCTGTATGGAAGTAAGTTTACTGTCTATACAGATCATAAGAATTTAAGATATATAGTTGGGCAAAAAGAATTAAACATGAGGCAAAGGAGATGTATGAAAATCTTAAGTGACTACGACTGTGATATTTAGTATCACGAAGAAAAGGCTGAAGACGACTAAGGATCATCAGAAGAATTATACAGATAATAGATGAAAGCCGTTGGAGTTCGAGTTGGAGACAAAATGTAATTGGAAGTATCTCCTTGGAAAGGAGTTGTTAGATTCGGTAAGAAAGGAAAAGTTAAGTCCAAGTTACGTAGGACCATTTCCAGTGATCCAACGTATAGGAACAGTTACTTATCGTTTACAACTACCAGGAAGAGTTAGCTGGAGTACATGATATATTTCATATATCCAATCTCAAGAGATGCCTATTAAACGAATCTTTGGTAGTACCTTTTCAAGATATAAAGGTAAACAAATAGTGTTAGTTTAAGTAAAATGGGATTCAAAGATAGGACCCTAATATACTTGGGAACTGGAATCCAAAATGAAGAGAAAATATCCTCAATTATTCCAGTAAATCTCGAGGACGAGATTTTTATTAAGGTGGGGAGAATGTAACAACTCTCATCAAAAGTCATCATTATTAAATTAATTTGACCAATAGGAAACCCTAATTGAGACACTCAAGTGATTTTGAACAAACCCTAAAATTTTCAGAACAATCAGAATCAGGATCAGGGCCCCTAAAACTCAGGGGGGGTATTTCCTAGTTAACAATTATCCACATAATGTGCTGTCAAAATTTTGATTTACGAAACTGTCGACTCATCTGAGCTAGTCCCACACGTGGCCACCTTATCCGGATTTCAAGACCCTTACGGACCGTAAGTGTTATTTGTTACGGTCCGTAAGCTAAGCCAAATTTGTGTATAAATAGCAGAGGTTGGCACTTGAAATTCTGCGTATGTTCAACGAAGAAATTCGTTCTATGCTCCGAGATAATTTCTGTATACTCCAATTAACACACACATGCACTAAATCAACGCCGCAACCAGGGTATTAGCACAATCGCTGCTACGATTCATTTCCGATGATCAATATATCCAATGGATGTTTAAGTGCCGCCCACATTAGGGTTATACTTTGTCGTTCGTCGTTAATTCGATGGATGAAGTATCACACTTTGTCGTTCGTTGTGAGAATTTGATCTCGTGAGTTATCGTAAATGCTGGATTGATTACTAACCCCGAATTGTGTGCCTGTTATTAAATTTAGGATAAAAGGCTAAATCAGTAGGCCAAACTCTGCCCGTATAAATCTGCAATGTGAGTCATTCTCCTTTTCTCACAGTTTGTGAGTCATTCTCCTTTTCTCACAGTTTGTGAGTCATTCTCTTTTTATCAACTATTTTACAATACCTCAAATTATTTTTCAAGGTTATAATTACAGGGACTAAGTCGTGGATATCTTGAATTACTGGTTAGTGGGGTATTGTGCACATTACTAAATTTTCTCCCAGTTAGGTTCATTGACCTACTCGGGATAATCACTGTTAGGTTCATTGACCTACAGGGATAATCGTCACTATTTAGGTTCATTGATCTAAATAGTGGTATGACCATCGTCACCATTGTGACATGTCACCATTGTGACATAGAGCCAGATAAAGATAAGATAGAAGCCATTGTAATCGCTCTTATGCTGTAATTGATAACTATGCATCATTATGCAAAATTAGAATGATTCACTCAGTATTTCCCGCTGACAAAACCTTTTTCAAACATGTTTCAGGTGACCTGTTATGAATCAGGAAAAGTGCCATATAGCACTACAAGCTCAAGGAAGTGGCTCAGTATAAAATAAAGAAACATGTTTTGTAAAAGTAAAAGATTTCTTCGTGAAATCAAATGATTGTAAATTACCAGGTTTTACCCCGAATTGTGAAATAAAATAATCGGGAAATATTTACATCTTAAAAGATCCTGATGAAAACTTCCGCTGTCAAACTCAATTAATTAAATACCGCAGGATTTCTGTCCCGCGGCTCCTGAAACGGGTCAAACCGGGTCGGGGGCCGTGACAGAAAAAGGTGGTATCAGAGCCACTTATCGAGCCACTGATTTAAGACAATTAAGTATTTAAGAAAATACTTAATTTATATTAATTGCTATCTTGTGATTATATGTTTTATTATCTGACTAATTTTGAACAGTATGGGCAGATTTTTATATGTTAGCTACTGTAGTAGTAAATATAAATCTTTAAATATTCTGACTCAAAGTTTTAGCACATCTATTATCTACAGTCTATAAACCGTATTCAGTAAATAAATTTTACAAATAAAACCTAGTGTGTTTTAATTTTCAGTTGTTTTGGTAATTACCCATTATGAAATACTATTTTAAAAGTTTTTCTATAAAATTTTGTTATGACTTAGTAATTGTGTGTATTTTGCTAAACAGCATGAGTGACTTGTCTGAAGCCCTTCAGAATTTAAATCTCTATCCAGTAAGAATCGAAGTTTCCAGAGATTTCAATAGGTATATTCCAGACATAGAAGAACCTATAGAATTCAACGCTTTACCTCTTGAGAAACCTAAGCCTAAGAAAATGGAAATTGGGGAAAGTTCTAGGCAAATTGATGGATTACCATCTCAAGAAGAACTAGAGTTTATAATGGCAACCGATGATACTATTGAGCCTGTTAATGAAAATGATTTTATTCATTCTCTTGAAACACAACTACCAATGAATTCAGAACCAGCTATTCCAAACCCTTCAATCCACTGGAAAATAGACGAATGGTTGAATAATGAAATACTGTTACAAAACCATCCCTATAGGTTTTTTCCTAAGTTCAATCCAGAACCTTTACCAAATTCACCAATGAGTAACGAGAATATGGCTGAATTCCGTCATTTTGACGAAATGGATGCTGGGAATAGGATCCAAGAGATTTTGGATAGATCTCCTGGAAATACGATGAGAAGGAACGCCGTTACTAGAACATCACCTGACAAAGGATAGGGGATTTATGAAACTATGGTTATGTAATAGTAATAGTAAAATCAGTATGTGTAGAATAAATAAAACGGGTGTATATAGAAGCATGATATAAGGAAATTTTAGAAAGTTACAAAATTTTGTTTGTATATTCGTTTACGGGATTATGTGCAATTAAATTGTGACATTAGATTATTCCCTTTATACTAATTATTTATCTATAAATTAGATATCAGATGGAAAACGCTAATAATGAACCAGTTAACGAGGTTAATCAATCTGAGCAACAACCGGGGGACCAATACGTGACTAGGCAAGATATAGAAAATATCGTTGCTCAAGGGATAGCCAATGCTATTCCAGGAATAGTTGCTCAAGGGATAGCTAACGCTATTCCAGCAATCATTGCTGCTGTTAAAAATCCAATCGAACCGCAACAAGTTGTTCCTAGTAAACGTATTTCTGAAGATAACTTCAGTAATAGCGTAAATGGAGGCAATAATCATGTTAATCATGATAATGAACCACGGCAAGCTCCGCTCCCTAAGAAAAGGAAAGTTGCAACACCTGGTTGCACTTACAAAGAATTTCTTGCTTGTAAACCCACTGAGTTTGCAGGCAATGAAGGAGCGACTGCAGCATTGCGTTGGTTAGAGAAAACCGAGGCAGTAATTGCCATAAGTAAATGTGCTCAGGATGATCAGGTCATGTATGCGTCAAATCTTTTCAAAGAAGGGGCGCTAGAATGGTGGAACACAGTGTTACAGGCTAAAGGAAGAAATAGGGCTTATGCCATGAAATGGGAAGAATTTAAGAGTCTTGTAGAAAGAAAATTATGTCCTAAATATGAAAAAGATCAAATGGCAAATAAGTTTCTAACCCATCGGATGGTGGATGTAGATTGTCGAGGGTATACTACGACATTCTTCGAATATGCTCGAGTGGTACCAACCATGGCTTCGCCAGAGCCGGTACTTATTTCCCGTTATATTTGGGGATTGATTTCCGAAATCCGTAATATCGTCAAGGCTGCGAAACCTCGCACGATTGATGATGCAGTAGAATTAGCCAATACTCTGACTGACGAGCTAGTACGGACAAGAGAAGAAAATAGAAGGAAGGAAGTAGCCCAAAAGATTACCCAAGAATTCCGTTCGGGTAACCATAACAATTTTAAGAAAGGAGGGAATGGGCAATCTTCTACTAGCCCATTTTGCAATTCTTGCAAAAGGAAGCATTTTGGAAAATGCAAAGGATATTGCAATTTTTGCAAAATTCCGGGGCAACAAGAAGAAGACTGCAGGAGGAAGAAATTTTCATTCTGCTACAACTGTGGAGAAACTGGACATCTTAGGCCAGATTGTCCAAAACTGAATAAACCATTTGACAATCAAGCCAAACCAACAGAAGGAGCAAAAAGGAATGTAAGAGCCTTCCAATTGACTGCTAAGGAAGCAGAACTCATTCCAGATGTGATAGCCGGTACGTTCTTAGTTCACAACAAAAGTATTATTTGACTCTGGTGCAAACCAAAGTTTTATAAATACTTTACTTTGCCAAACTTTTAACTTACCTTTAACCAGCATTAGGCAAATTTTTACAAGTAAAAACGGCAGATGGGAATTCAGTTAAAATAAATAAGGTTCTGCGAAACATAGAAATAGAACTTTTAAGTCATAAATTTTCTGCAACCCTATTATCTATGAAATTTTCTGAGCCACTTCCTTGAGCTTGTAGTGCTATATGGCACTTTTCCTGATTCATAACAGGTCACCTGAAACATGTTTGAAAAAGGTTTTGTCAGCGGGAAATACTGAGTGAATCATTCTAATTTTGCATAATGATGCATAGTTATCAATTACAGCATAAGAGCGATTACAATGGCTTCTATCTTATCTTTATCTGGCTCTATGTCACAATGGTGACATGTCACAATGGTGACGATGGTCATACCACTATTTAGATCAATGAACCTAAATAGTGACGATTATCCCTGTAGGTCAATGAACCTAACAGTGATTATCCCGAGTAGGTCAATGAACCTAACTGGGAGAAAATTTAGTAATGTGCACAATACCCCACTAACCAGTAATTCAAGATATCCACGACTTAGTCCCTGTAATTATAACCTTGAAAAATAATTTGAGGTATTGTAAAATAGTTGATAAAAAGAGAATGACTCACAAACTGTGAGAAAAGGAGAATGACTCACAAACTGTGAGAAAAGGAGAATGACTCACATTGCAGATTTATACGGGCAGAGTTTGGCCTACTGATTTAGCCTTTTATCCTAAATTTAATAACAGGCACACAATTCGGGGTTAGTAATCAATCCAGCATTTACGATAACTCACGAGATCAAATTCTCACAACGAACGACAAAGTGCGATACTTCATCCATCGAATTAACGACGAACGACAAAGTATAACCCTAATGTAGGCGGCACTTAAACATCCATTGGATATATTGATCATCGGAAAATGAATCGTAGCAGCGATTGTGCTAATACCCTGGTTGCGGCGTTGATTTAGTGCCTGTGTGTGTTAATTGGAGTATACAGAAATTATCTCGGAGCATAGAACGAATTTCTTCGTCGAACATACGCAGAATTTCAAGTGCCAACCTCTGCTATTTATACACAAATTTGGCTTAGCTTACGGACCGTAACAAATAACACTTACGGTCCGTAAGGGTCTTGAAATCCGGATAAGGTGGCCACGTGTGGGACTAGCTCAGATGAGTCGACAGTTTCGTAAATTAAAATTTTGACAGCACATTATGTGGATAATTGTTAACTAGGAAATACCCCCCTGAGTTTTAGGGGCCCTGATCCTGATTCTGATTGTTCTGAAAATTTTAGGGTTTGTTCAGAATCACTTGAGTGTCTCAATTAGGGTTTCCTATTGGTCAAATTAATTTAATAATTATGACTTTTGATGAGAGTTGTTACAGGTAACCCCTGAAATCTCGTTTGAAAGGTCTCATAATCTGATATACTAGGTCTTTATACTCAATGATATCTGGGGTATTATTCTGGGACTTCTGCTGAACGGTAGTTCTGACCTAGTCCTTGGATAATACTTTCTGCAAATGCTTGAAACATAGCATAAACCCTCAGCATGCCGATGAAACAATAAAATTGATAGTCGCTGCTGTTGTAGCTAAAAGATCCTCTAAAGGGGACATTCCGTAAAGTCGAAGCTGATATCTCTCGCATACCTAATTTATGTACAGATATCATTGTAGTATACTCACCTGTAAGACTGATTATTGGGATTCTGGATACGGGAGTATATTCAAGAGGTGGGACACATGAATGAGTTTAAGTTCTTAATTCACCTAATTCGTATCCTGAATCAGTTGAAATTTGTATGAAAATTTAAGTGGATTAGTATATCGACAATCTAAGTGAATTGTTTAATTCTTAATGTGTAAATAAGCTCAACGGTACTTGTGATTTGTCATAAACTGATATAATCCTCTGACGCATACTCAAACAAAAATATTGTCTGTAAATATGTTTGTACATATTTCTTTACTGCTTTATATTTTCAGAAAAATCCAAAAAGATTTTTTATTCTGCTTTATTTTCGACAAGCGATGTCTGAGTGCTAAGTTTCAAAATCTAAGTATGCTGATCGTGTTTCTGGAAAATAAAACAAGTTCATTAATTTGAAACTTGAATTTTTAATCAAAAATAAAAAACAGTTTTGTAAAATCTCCAAGGTCATTAGTTTGGACTTGGATGATTAACTGTGAGGGAGTTGGATGCTTGTACTGTTAAAATCTTTAAAAGAGCTAGTTTCCGATCCGGTTCGTTGAAACTGCCAAATCTTTGAAGATAGTTGATAGGGGGAGAGTATCAAGTAATTCTGGATATATTCATATTATTATATCTTAGTCCCAGGATCTTGATTTAGAAAGTTTAGTAGAGCCAGGTTACGATACCTGGACAACTGAAAATGTTTTCACTGTAAAATGTTTTACTTATAAATGTTTGAGAATTGCAGATTCCAGACTACGATCCTACCGACTATTATGCTTGGACCTGGTCCAACATTTTTAGACAGGAGGTCAAAGACCACCACTGTCGTTGTTTTATCGGACAACAAGTTTAGCCCGTAGGCACTTCATCACTATCGGATGTTTATAATGTGATCATCTTATAGGATGACACAAGCCATGATTTCTAAATCACTAGGCTAGATAAGAAAATTGGAAGAATCCAATATAAGGATGACTGTTGTGATTTTATCGAATCACATTTGTCAGGAGTGCTAACACGTTCTTAGGTGTTAACAAGGATCTGAATCCCTTGGGTAGGTTTCACCATCTTGGCCGCGTAGGCTAGGTTTCACCTTTAAGATTCTTTTTTTTTAAATGCCTACTGGCAGGGAAGGAAGGATATTTATTTTATTCAGGATTTTTATCAAAAATCCTAATTTATAAGTTAATAATAGCACAAATGGCCAAGTCGCGTAGACAAGTTTAATTTATAAGCCATGATCGTTTGGGATCGAGGCAAATTTATAAGTTAGTAATAGCACAAAAGGCTTAGTCACGTGGACAAGTTTAATTTATAAGCCATGATCGTTTGGGATCGAGGCATTTAGTAATAGCACAAAAGGCTTAGTCACGTGGACAAGTTTAATTTATAAGCCATGATCGTTTGGGATCGAGGCATTTAGGTGTGAATCAAAGTTCATTACTTTTCCTTGACAGAGAGTTGTAGGCTACCACCGTCTTTAGTCTCAGAGGACGTTAATTATAGCCCGTAGGCACTTCCCTTCTAAGGGATGTTATTTTCCATTTATTTCATATCTCATGTTTAGAATGAAACTTAATTTAATCAATCCATTTTATGAAAATAAAAGTACAAAGTTGCCCTAAGCGGGTCTTTGAAAGGAATAATGTGTCCTTAAAGGGACTGAAAGATAAATATATCCTTATGAGGACTATTAAGGAAACGATCTTCAGCAAAAGGAGTTTCTTCTTCAAGTTATTTCTGAATGCTTTCTCCTTGGATGCTCGTTTCATTCTAGCCGCGGTACGAAGCTCAGCATTTCTAGGCTCCGGTTGTGGAGGACTCCTATTACGGCTTCTTCGCTTGGCGACGTATTCAATAAAAATTTTTGGAAATAAAATTTCCAGATTAGGATTGAGAATATTCCTAAGTTAAGTCTAGACTCAGAAGGTCAAGGAATGTGCTACTGTGTCATTGAGATTAAACACATAAGGCTAGTGTTTAATTCACTCAATGTTGGCTCTGATACCAACCTGTCACACCCCGATTTCCACGTGTCACCGGTGGGCCCGGTGGGGAGTATCGTGACGTAGTTGAGATCATCATAGTCAAACAACACAATATATAAATGCACAGAGGAAGCAAAAGATAAATATATGACATTTCGAATATAAGAAATGTCAAAGTATTACAACAGAAGGTAAAGGATCCACAGGCGGATCAATAAAAGAAAACTGTTCAACAGACTTTAGGCATCTAGAACTTGCAAGATTCCCTAATGACGCCCCGAGCTCGCAGCCAATTACGCATAGTACCTGTCACTTAACCTTTTGGAAAATACGTCAGTTTACACTGGTAAATACAATTAACTGACTCATAATGAAAAGAGTTTAAGAAAATTGATTTGAATGCACGTGGCACAAAATATCTTTTATAATTTGATTAAAATGCATGAGGCAAAATTAATCTTTTATACTTGGGACAATTTTATTAATAAAAATCTTGTATCCGATTTACATGGTTGTCCAACATTTAGGGCTGGTGATTATACAATACAAGCCGGTCAAGATTAATCGACACACCATAAATATAACTCACAAGAAGACATCCTTACGAGTGAGTATATCTTTTACATACGCAACAGGAGGTGTTATGCCTACACCTTGTGCTTAAGTTATGGCCATTCAGTTTTTAAATGAGCCAAGGATATCCAGGACATGGTCATTAACCCCCAATGTTATTTGTTATCAATCAATACAGATTAAAACAGGATTATGCAATTTAATCATCTTCGATTAAAAGGTTTCTACACCCGACCAAGCGGTATTTTTATAATACCGTATCCCAAGCCCGTATAAGGGAAAATAGGTTAAAAGTATTTACCTGTGTCACACCCCAACCGATGGCGGAATCATCGGGGCGCGACACTGAGCGAAACAGATTGTCCAGAAGTTTCCATAACAACTATCATTACCATTCAATTTAAGTTAACATGTCCCATACCATGTCTCAAATAGCAAACAAGTTATTACAGACAAAAACTAAACAAATATTCTGTTCCGACAACTCAGATTTAAACATAACAATTTATTCGTTGGTTTCTAAGACTCCAGTTCCTAGCTTCAAGTTCATCACAGCCCGAGAAGCATATAAACAACCTAGGCACCTGTCACATACGTTAAAATAAAGTCAATACATAAAATGTAAAGGTGAGCATACAAGTTTGATAATAGCATATAGAGTTTGATAATAGCATATAGACTTCGAGTTCGATTGAGTTCGCTTGCTTATCTCAACAAAACATAAATAAACATGCACAGGTAACACATAAGGCACACACACACGTATAAACAACAAGTAAAAATACACAGTTCAAGTTACGGTTCGATGTCAATTTGATTAGCATAGCTTGATTAACTTTATCGCATTGTTACTTCCTATCATTCACAGTCGCGTGACGATTGAAATACGATTAATATGATTCGATTATTGTAATGAACGACATTTACTCCACATAATATAAATAAAATGAAGACATTTCTACGAGTCAAGTCGCGCGAAGTCGGTCGTTGACTTTGACCTTGACTTTGACTTTCACTCGTGAAAACACGGGGTGTTACAGTCTCCCCTTGTTTAGGGAATTTCGTCCCGAAATTAAGCTGAAAGCCGTAACCAACCGTGGATCACATGTGAGAGTTCTTCGTTTGGGTCACTGAAATCGTCAAATTACTCGACCTTTTACAGATAAAATCACTGATTTTTGGATATGTTATGCGAAACTGTCTGATCTAAAAGCCTATAAAGTTTCAGATCTTAATTCGAAGTCATTTGCGAGAAAATTTGGAGTTCGTTAAAATGTTGATTGTTACTGTTGATGTTCACCGTACGGATGGCATCCGTGCGGATAACATATACGTATTGACTTTTGTTGACTAGCTTATTCGCTTTGTCTTTGAGTCGTGCGGAATCCGTGAACGTGTGTGACTAAACATAATCGTAACGGAGTCAAAATCGGTCCTATAAGTGGTATCTGAGCAGGCGCTCGATTGCGCGGATCAAACGCACTAGAATGTAATATAATTGCGATTCTATTAAATCGGATCCGAAATCGTACAAGAACTTGAATCACGCGAATGCCAAAGAGCAAAAGTCCCTAATTGAAACCGTAAGGCTCCTATTTATAGGCCTAGGGAATAAGGAATCTTTCTTTATTTACAATTATGCCACCTTGCCTTTCTTAACCAGATATTACTCACTCGTTGAACAACTGTGGATACTTTGCCTTCATGTCGCTTTCGAGTTTCCAAGTGAACTCCGCGCCTCGTTTGCCTTCCCACCGGACCTTCACAATAGGAATGCGTGAGCGCCTGAGTTCTTTGGTTTGGCGATCCATGATTTCGACAGGCTTCTCCACGAAGTGTAATGTTTCGTTCACTTGTAGATCGTCTAAAGGAACATGTAAGTCGTGGTTGGCGATGCACTTTCGGAGGTTTGACACGTGGAAAGTCGGGTGGACATTGCTAAGTTCCTCCAGTAATTCGAGTTTGTAGGCGACTTTTCCGATCCTTTCCAGAATCTTAAAAGGTCCTACGTATCGAGGCGC
This sequence comes from Helianthus tuberosus, assembly GCA_030545235.1. Classification (NCBI taxonomy): domain Eukaryota; kingdom Viridiplantae; phylum Streptophyta; class Magnoliopsida; order Asterales; family Asteraceae; genus Helianthus; species Helianthus tuberosus. The sequence goes on along the minus strand of JARYGA010029963.1, from coordinate 1,244 downwards.
GAGTTTCCCCTTCTTGCCGAATCGGACTACACCCTTCCAAGGTGATACCTTTAGGAGTACGTAGTCACCAATGCCATATTCACGGGGTTTGCGCTTTTTATCGGCGTAAACTTTCTGTCGATCCCGAGCTTTCGCTAGGTTGTCTCGAATCTGGAAAATTTTGTCTGTCGTTTCTTGTAGCAGCTCCGGACCGGTTAGTTGCGAGTGACCGATCTCGTGCCACACAATAGGCGATCGACATCTTCTTCCGTATAAGGCCTCGAAAGGTTCCATCTGGATGCTAGCCTGGTAGCTGTTGTTATACGAGAATTCGACTAACGGAAGGTGTCTATCCCAATTACCACCGAAGTCTAGAACACACGAACGGAGCATGACTTCAAGAGTACGAATCGTTCTCTCAGTCTGACCGTCGGTTTGTGGGTGGAACGCAGTACTTAGATTAAGCGTTGTACCGAGTGCCGCTTGGAATGTTTCCCACAATCGTGAAGTAAACCGAGCATCACGATCAGAGATGATGTCACGAGGCGTCCCATGTCGACAGATGATCTCGTCGGTGTAGATTCGGGCTAATCGTTCTACCTTGTAGTCTTCTCGTATTGGTAGAAAGTGAGCTGATTTAGTCAAACGGTCAATAACAACCCAAATGCTGTCGTGACCTGATGACATGGTTGGAAGCTTGGTTACGAAATCCATAGCTATGCTCTCCCACTTCCACATGGGAATTGGTGGTTGTTCGAGCAAGCCAGAGGGTCTTTGATGTTCAGCCTTGATTCTAGCACAGGTTAGGCATTTTCTGACGTAAAGGGCGATATCCCATTTCATACCCGGCCACCAGTACCTATAGCGAAGGTAATGGTACATTTTGTCAGCACCGGGATGGATAGAGTATCGGGATTTGTGGGCTTCATCCATGATAATCTGTCGCAAATTGGTTCGTTTGGGAATCCAAATTCGGTCTAAGAAGTGGAATATCCCATTTGATTTGCTCACAAGCTGGGCTCCATCGTGGTAGATTCTTTCTTTCTTCAAGGTGCGTTCGTTGAAACATGCATGCTGGGCGTCGCGGATGAGATCTTCGAGGTTGTGCTGGGCTTGAACATTACGAGTGCTAAGCAGATAGCTCCGTCTGCTAAGCGCGTCGGCAACAACATTTGCCTTGCCTGGGTGATAACGAATCTCACAGTCGTAATCGTTGAGAAGTTCTACCCATCGGCGTTGACGCATATTTAGTTCCCTCTGATTAA
>JARYGA010029962.1:0-42578 GCA_030545235.1 Helianthus tuberosus | reverse complement strand
CACAGCCATTAAGTACTAATCATAGTTAATTAATTGTATGGATGCATGCAAATTTGACAGTTGTCACATTCTCCCCCTGTTAAGAAAATTTCGTCCTCGAAATTTATACTACCTTACCTCCTTAAGGTTACATTATGCGTGTATGTATATGGATAATATTGAGGTAGGTAATCACAAAACCGAATCAAACCTGATTCACATCAGGTGAATCCAAGAATATATTACAACAACACGAATCTAATGGTTAAAAGGTATGTGCTCTTAGCATTTGATGTCAAAGGACACGAGATGTATAGATTATAATCCAGCGTAACTTAGTTAACAGGGGTGTAACAAAGGAGTTTTGACCAATGGATTCTCAAACAATTGGTCACAATATGCCAACGAGTTTTCACAAACCATAGCAACGGCTATATGAACTCAAAATCAACAACTTGGATATGAAAAGGATCTGCCAACTTTCGAATAAATAAATGGTAAGGATTAGTGTGTTAACATTCTTGAATTGCGAAAATACACCGAATGAAGTACAAGTGGATTTGGTGTATCATTGTCCTAGTTTGTAGTTGCATTAGGGATGTTTAAATGGCAAGTCAAACAAAAGTATGTGTAGTTTTGTGTGGAACGGTTGACCATGATTAGCACAAGCTACAAATTTGTAATGACACCACAAGGTGTCGTAATTGACATATTTCGATAATAGCGGTGACCGAACAAGTTCACCGTGCTTGAGATCAAACGAAAGTGTAATGAAACAGTCCTAAGGATTTGATTCAAACAGCATAGTAGGACCTTTTAATTGAATATAGAATATCAAAGAGCCACCGTTTTCGGTCGAAGATGAAAAAGTAATAAGTACCGCAAGGCATTTGATTGACGATGAAAGAATCGTTAGGAGGTATACCGTGACATGAAATAAACCTATGTACCATTGTCTTAACACACAACTGTGTTGAGACCGCTTTGATCGTGATAAACAAAACGGATTTAGAGCAAATAAATAGACAATTAAATCCATGTAAGAGGTGCGTAACCAAATTAGCGCAAGCTTCAATTTTGTGAAAGTATCACTGCATGGTATCGAAACCAATAAACGATTTAGCGGAGTCGTAGATCAATCAAGTCTACTACGACTCGAAACAAAAGAACCTTTGCAAAAATATTTGAATATGATGCTCACAATACATCATATGTCGTCTTAAATTGAATATACGAAATGGATAAGTTCAAGCAATTGAACTTGGTTTCAGCGTAACCCGACAATAAACGTATGTATCAACAAGGGAATTTCAGCATGGTTACGAAGACAAACCATGAATGCAACTTAAAATAAAGGATTTTCAAGAAAGTGTGTTGACTTGATAACAAAGGAGCCAACAATTACAATAATGTAGGTTATTCGAATCATAAACCAATAGTTAGCTTTAGCAAAATAATATTTGAACTTCAATGAAGCGTTTATTCGAAATGAAACCACATGCGTAGCAAATGGTGCATGTGTAACATATAAGTTTCCAAGTAATGAAACAATGAGTATCTGTTAAAATGGAGAAATGACCAAGTATTCGAAGCAAATGTATGTTCGCTCTCAGCGAAGAAAGTCAGCGCGATGCAACTACCATTAAGGGGAGTAGAGATGCAAACATCTACTCGCTAGAAGCAAAAGTGAAGATTTCAACAAAAGAAATTTAAGTACTTTCTGTTTGGTTAACTGAAAGGGTTAGCTTGAGTTAACAGGTGTGGTTCCTGAGCAACCTTTACGAGTTTGGACCTGGGTTCCAAAAGGTCCTAAGTACATGTTTTCTAGATTAACAAAGTTTTGTATACTGTGTAAAACTGTTTTGTGCATCGTGTAGGAAACACCATTTTGTGTACGTTTAAAACAAGTTATTGTCCCATAATTTCCCGGTATACTTTCTTCCTGAATTCACAGCTAATGACACTCAATCATCAATCAGTCGTGAAATAGTAGTTGGATCCTCACAGTTAGTTAAAAAATTAATTCGTTAATCCTTAGCAAGAGTCACCGACTCTTGTTGGTTAGCTCGTTCGGCTCCTGGTAGTTTGATGTTTGTACGAAAGCTATCGTCCTTTATCTTGATGAGCAGAACTGAGGTTACCCATAACGGAAAACTTGGTCTGTTATCTTCCTCCTCTATAAACTACTGAAGCTACACTGACAATCCTTGCATCTCCGAAGGCGTAAGTTGCTAAGGTGCATTGACTGCAGGCGCGGCGCCTGGAATCAAATCGATGCGAAATTCGACTTGTCGTTGAGTAGATAATTCTGGCAAGTCTTCGGGGAAGACTTCAGGATATACCTTATCATAGGGATATCTTCGAGTTTTGGTTCTTCGGTTCCCTTGTCCACGACATGAGTCCAGAAAAAAAAACATATCCATTACGCACAACTTTCGTGCCTTCAAGCAATTTGGAAGCTGTAGGGGCGTATTCTGCTTACCTCCATGAATCATGATTGTTTCTTCATTTGCCATCGGGGTGCGGGTAATAATCTCCGCTTGATTATTCGACAACCAATCCATCCCATTTACCACGTCGAAGCTTCCCTTTAACTATTCTATCAAGTACTGGATATCTATCTTACTTACTACTAAAACAAGTATATTTTGAAGCTAAAATTTGACAACAATGCCAAATAGCACAGACGCATAACATTGACTATTATAAGACGTACCGATGGCCATGTTTGGATCCTGGCGCGCTTTCCTAGCTCCGATGTTAGGCATTTTTCCCACGATCTTGTTTAATCTCCCTTGGGCAATCTCTCCTAAAGTGCCCCATGTCACCGCAGTTATAACATCCTTGACCTCTCTTTCCACGTTTCGTCTCATGCCAACACGTCTCCTTGCAGTGCCCCACTTTGCCATAGTTGTCACACTTTCCATTTTTACATCGTCCAGTATGATGGCGTCGACACTTGTCGTATTTAGGTAGTTTACCCATGTACTCTTTTCCCTTTTTAGCCTTGTTGTTATTTGTCTGAGTACCCTGCTTGAAATTCCTGAACTTTCTCTTGTTATCTCCAGATGACTCCACATGAGTCTCTCTTTTCTCTTCAGAGATTGAAAATTTGTTCAACCTGATTGCCTCTTCAGTCAAGGCCACACTTAGATCAATGGCCTCAGCGATCATTGCAGGCTTTGATGTCGTCACCATGCTCATGATTTGGGGTGCCAATCCCCAAATAAAACGCTCAATGCGCTTGAATTCTGGATCAACCATGTAAGGAACGATGCGAGATAGGTCGTTAAATCTCTGAACGTATTCCGCAATCTTTGGGCCATTCATCTTGAGATTCCAGAATTCAGTCTCCAATTTCTGGATTTCTGGTCTCGAGCAGAACTTCTTACGCATTAGTTCTTTCAGTTTGTCCCATGTCAAAGCATACGCAGCAGTCTCGCCCAACGTCTGAACCTGGGGGTTCCACCATGACAGAGCCCCATCTTGAAGCAGTCTGGAAATGTACGCGACCTGATGCTCTGGGGCGCATCTGCTCACCCGTAAAACAGAATCCGTCTTCTCAACCCAGTGCACGAAGGCTAAGGCACCCCCAGTGCCGTCGAAATTTAGGGGCTTGCAGCCCAAGAACTGTTTGTAGGTGCAGTCGCTGGGTGGGTTATTTCCTGAGGTACCTACGCTGCGCTCGGAGCGAAGGGCCTCGTACTGTGCGATGGCCTGTAAGATGCGCTCTTGTATTTCCGCCTCTGTCGTCAGAAGAGGGGTGTTGGTATCAGTGTTTCTTTGAGTCGACATCTTCCTAGAAGAATATTGGTTAGGTCAGGTCTTATTAAAGACGTGAGCACAAAAGCATCTACTTAACGAATGAGACCCAGGAAGTGTGTATATATACATATATAAGCAATCGTTATATCAATCAATCACATAACATCATAACTATAGCACAACTTGTAGATAGGAACATGTTTAATGAGAACATGACAAGCAAGCACATAGCATCACAATTATAGCATGCAAATCAACAACGTGCTTAGTGAGGGTATGGTGACTGAGTTTTCATCAGTCATTGACCATAAAGTATTGTTATATGTTTAATGGGGAATATGATGATTGGGCTTTCATTATTTTTCGACCACCATCATATTGTCTACAAAGCGTATTGCATCAAAAGGGACACAGGGTCACCCTACCCTTGCCCAATAAGTCTATCAGTGTGTCAGAATCACGTGATCAAAAGTAGTCTTCTAAAATTCTCCACAATCTCGACTCATTAGTAGTGTCTTTTCCCAAAAGTAATGCAATCCGTATAAAACCAAAAGCCAACTATACTGGTGCCTGAGGTGGGGGTGAAGAAAAGCAAACTGCTAACGTGAGATAGCTCCTCCTCGAGCTCGTATATACGGCGAGATAAGTAACTGATCTGCTGCTTAATAGTAAAGAAACGGGCATCAAAACCTAAGAGGGTGCAATAGCAGCAGGTGAGTGTGCCAAAGGAGACCATGATGAATGTGGAGGATCAAAGTATACTGGCATAGACAGGGTGGAGGACGTGGTGTCAGCTCAAGCTCCAAAACTTTACGACTCAAAACCTCAAATTGTAGTTGAAGTGGCATGTGCAACTCATTCCGCGTGTAGTCTCCATAATTCAAAGAATGACAGGGGTACAAAATTAACATAGGGCATGATAGGAACCATCGGAATGGCTCGTCCAGCGGTGAAGCAATGAACGGTACAGCCTGAAGGATCTGTGGAAAAACTGCTGATACAAAAAGATCGTCACGCGGGTGCTGGCCAAAGGTACCTTCCCGAGGTGTGGGTATGTCCTGAAAGAAAGCAATAGGCAGACCGGTGCAATGGACGTCGGTCTCCATAGGGGATAAAGGAGCAACATCAGCGGGTGAGGGTGCAGGAACAAATGTCTCAGCAAAAGAGAAGATCATCAAGTGCAGGTACCGGGTCAGGTAAGGGGTGCAACGTCTGGTAAACCAAAAGAAACATGGTCAGGATCGGGAATCGGCTCAAGATCAATGGGTGCAATATCTGGCTGTCCCAAAAGAAACTGGAGCAGGCTCTGGGTCGTGTGAAGGTGTGGGATCTCGAGCAGGTGATAGTGCAGTAGTCATAGCGGTGTCGTCGTCTGAGTTAGTTGTAGAAAGTTGCAATCCGGCCGTTTGTAAGCTGCAGATGTCACAGACTCAAAGGAGTCTGAAATCGAGTGTATGCTTAGAATCAGAGGATAGCTTGTTAACAGGGGTCTCAAGAAGTGAAATTAGTGACAACGTTCTTATCTAACTTTCCATCATCATGGGCGTCAGCAGGAGGACCATTGATAAACATGTCAACGTCATCATCAACTACTTGTCGAGTAGTCAATCTTCGGAAGGAATGTCCACAGGAGGCGCATCATCAAGGATCGGAGCCATGGTGTGCTCATCATCGGGATGACCAGTGATGAAGTGGTCATGGACTGAAATAAGAGTGACAGAAGGATTCTTGTCAGAGAAACCATCAGCAAGGGTAAAGCATCACCAACATCTGGTAGCGCGGACTGTTGGGAGTCATCCTCGTCCTTGGTCAGCATATCAGGATCACTCTCAGTGTCTGACGTAAATATCTCCAGCGCAGATGCAATCTCATTATCTGTGGCGGTGGCCATAGGGTTATCAATGTCTGATATCTCGCTTTCTATAATAAAGTGACATGTGTGCCGGTACATAATAGTCATAGCATGTATATTTATAGCAATCACTATCGCTTAGTATATTGCAAACAAGGACAACTTCATCATGTAATCATGTATTCAGATTATTCTCCATGAAACCTTCTATCCTTCCTAGTCTCCCAGACTAACCCACCTAGTCTCCCAGACTAAACCAACCAGTCTCCCAGACTAAACACCCAGTCTCCCAGACTAAACTACCTAGCCTCGCAGACTAAACACCCAGTCTCTCAGACTGAACACCCAGTCTCTCAGACTGAAACACCCAATCTCTCAGACTAAACTACCTAGCCTCCCAGACTAAATACCCAGTCTCTCAGACTGAACTCCCCAGTTTCTCTAACTGTCCCAACTAACTACCCAGTCTCTCAGACTGAACTACCCAGTCTCTTAGACTAAACCTCCCAGTTTCTCAAACTGAACTACCCAGCTAGTCTCTCAGACTAACTCCCCAGTCTCTCAGACTGACTACCCAGCTAGTCTCTCAAACTAACTCCCCAGTCTCTCAGACTGCCCCAGCTAGTCTCTCAGACTAACTCCCCAGTCTCTCAGACTGAATTATAAGCATTAACCTTGAAATGTGTTTCGTGTATTTTATTTGTAAAAATGTTTGTTTTTCCTGGATCTGGGCGTTTCGTGTATGAAATGAAAACATGTTGTAAAAACGTTTTCGTGAGAGCCCTAATGATCGTAGTCTAGACTCGAGAAAGAATCCTAGTTCGTTATGATCGAAGCTCTGATACCAAGCTGTCACACCCTGACTTTTGCGGAAGCGTGATTATGGTGTGACTTTCTTAATATCATTGCATTCAATCATAACAACAGCTATATGATAAAACCATAGGTTTGTCATCCATCGAATAAGTTTAAAACATAACAACATTGTTTAAAAACGTAGACTTCAAATTCAAGTTTTACAATTATACCAAAATGTTTATGAGTTCACTAAGGACTCATCAAAAGATATTAAATAGCACCAAGGGTTGGGAGACGTGTCTCGTCCAGGAATAAGACACACCAACCAAACCCAAAGACCATGGATGACATCTTTATTTCAAACGCAGCATAAAAACTTCCAACGCCCGCCAGATCCACTTACTAGTTCCCTGAAATACATGTAGTTTGAAACATCAACAAAAGTTGAGCGAGTTCATGTGTTTAGTATGTGTGCACGAATCATCCTTGAAAACCTTTGTATGTATGTATGTATGTACTTGTAAACTGGTATGTAGCAACAAGGAAAAACAGATCAATTAATGTGTAGCTAATACATTAATATATGTGACATGGTATAGGAAGCACTCAAACCTGTATGCGTATTTCGTAACGGCCCCTCCGGCGGAACAACATAGTCACCACATGAGGCCAACTCGCAGGCCCATGGGTGGGGCTCGCAACACCCAATAGATCTATCACTCATGCCCATCGGTCCTTATACAAGGATTAATGGACTTAAGTTAATCGCCTACCCATTCACGTGATCTAGCAGTACCTTTCCTTAGCTAATCATACCATTGTAATTGTTTGTAAGCAGTATGTAACATGTATTTCACCCCCGAAGTTATAAAACTGAAAACAGTAAGAGAAAAGGGGGACATGAACTCACTGTTTTGCGTTCCTTGTATCCGATGTAACTCAAAGCTTCCTCTAGAACGCACGACTACCTACATGCGTACTACGGTCCGTTAGACGAGCGGGTCATGCCTTGTCTTTGTATTGATTAGTGCATTTGAGTTACGTTTCAAAGTGTCTTCGTTATTATTCCAAGTTATAATTACTTTGTTAAAATAATAATTATTTTAACTTAAATTATATTTATTTAGTTTTGGAATAATTGTTAAACAATATTTTGTATTAATACTTCTCAAGTATTTATACTCGTATTTCCTTCCCAAGGATGGGGGTATCTCATGCATGTATTTCCGTATTCTTGTATTTGTATATCTCGCCATGTATTGGCGTCGTATTCAGGTGTGTACGTATTTTCTTAATAAACATCCAATATATATGTCCAAAACAATATATTTTCAAGTCTCACTTGTAAATATATGTTTAGAAAATATTTTTCTAAGTGTTTGTATTTTTAGAAAATTTTGTCATAGTTTCCTCTAAAAATGGAGGTGTCCATGCTATTAAAGCATATCATTTTCTTTTCAAAAATCATCACAACAATCAACAATTAACCCTAGACAACTTATACTTACCAAGTGTCCAAAACTATACAATTTACATAACAACATGAACTTGATCTTTCGCAAAAGCTTGTAGTAACTTGGTAGTGTGTTTAGTAGGTCTAGTTATCCTCCAAAATGTATTTACTTCTTGATAAACTTCATTCTTGAAAGTTTTAGGTGTTTACAACTTGTAAACATATTTTACAAAAAACGTTTCTTTATGGATCTTCTTATTTCTCTAGTGTTTCTACACTTGTTTTACTACTAAAAAGTGTGTAGGTTTTAGTAAGAACCAAGATCTTCTAAAAATCATATTTTGAACTTGGTTCTTTTCAAAAAACCATTCATCATTCTTAGATCCACAAGATCATTAACTTACTTTGTTTATTATTTTTCAAGAAATCATCTTATCATTCAAGTTCATGCTTGCACATGAGGATGATCATCTTGTGTTATCACATAATCATCCTCTAACTTGCTAGATCATGTGTTTAATCACAATCTAGCAAGTTCCTTATGATGATCAACATCAATATCTCTAGTAAACAACAATCCAACATCACACATACACTAAACAACATAGTTTCATCAATATTTCATCATATGTTAAGCTTATGTTCAAGATTCAAGATTATGTTCTTTAGTGTTCTTGTGATTTACAATATAATACATCTTTTAACCAACTAAAATTAGAAGTAACAAAGGTTATGAGAGTCTTACTACTAGCTCTAAGCTAGGGAAGAACACAGGATGATGGTGATGACAAAAGTGGAGGATAACAGCAATGGGGAGAGGTCCTTCAAGATCCACAAGCACCAAGCTCTTTTGTATGAAGTTTAACACCTTTGTGAGGCCTTAGAATGGATGAGAAAGTTTGAATGAAGGTGGAGGTGGGTGTGCTTGGGGTCAGCCGTGATGAGAGGGAGGAGAGGAAGAAGTGAAGGTGTGGTGAATGATAAGGAGGATGATCTAGTGGTTCCTTCTTATAATTTCCAACAAATGTTTATCCAATGGTTCTTATGTTTCAATTAGTACAAGCATAATCTTCTTACTAAATCAATTAGAGATCACATAAGATCTAGTAGGATTATGTAGCGTCCACTAATTAGGCCATGTGGCCGATTTCTAGTGTGAGGGGGGAGGGGTCTAAGTGTAAAATTGTGACCAATTAGTTATCTTGTAATCAAATTCCAAGTATATAGTTAGTGTAGTTAGTTACTAGATATTTTTAGTGGGTGTTAGGGTGTTCGTGGATCATAACTAGCTCAAAAATAATAAAACAATGTTTCTAGCAATATTTTTAGTGTTTCGGGTAGTGTCCGGTTGTTTGGTTAGATACCGGTTCGTTAAAGTGTCAAGTTATTCCGTTTAGTGATCTTTAAGTACCCTTTTGTGACACTTTTAAGTCCCGACACTTAGGAAAGCATTCAGGACCATTTTACCATATTTTTGCACATTACTAGCTTGTTAAAAAACTGAATTTTGCTTAAATATACAGAATTCTGCACTTTTAGTGGGTTTTAGGCACTTTCTGTCACACCCCAACCAATGGCGGAAACATCGGGATGAGACGAAGTGTGAAGATTGCTCGAGACATCATAACGCTAATTGTGACAATAGAATTAAAGATAAATTGATTTCTTTCATAAATATATGTTACAATACATGAAAGTTGAAATACAACATGTTAAATACCAGAAAAACGATACGACAACAAATATGACATTTATACAATGTATTTGACCTAAACGTCTATATGTGTATCTAGGCATCAACGCTACTTCATTTCATAGCATCATCATCCTCAACCTGTAACATATTTAATATAAAGTTCAATGCAAAAGCAAAGGCGAGTATACAAGTTTGGTACATACATAGCAAAAGATAAGTTTCGAACAATTCCTCATAGCAAGCATGTGATTCAAGATAAACGTAAAAACATGGCATGTGTCTAACATATCAAACCAAATGAGACGCAAGATGCTCATGACATAACCACAAGTCTACGGGCGGGTCGTCAATCCTATAGCGCTACATATGTCACGGTTAGGCTCGTACGAAGTTAATGATAAGTTTAACACATAATGTCCTCAACCCAAGTTTAAAGTATCAAGCAATCACGTATACAAGCATGTTATAGGAATGTTCATGTGTTTAAGCAAAAGTTCATGTGTAAGTTGTTGATAGATAAACATGTTACACCCCAAAATTGGTAAAAGTAAAGAGGGGAAAATACGAGTATACTCACATAATTGCTAAGTCTTCCGATTATCCAAGTGTTGACGAGTGTGCGAGTTTGGGAGGACGGAACACCGAGGTCACCCTATAAGGGTAAACGATGGTGCATGAGTAAAAGGAATTTGACGGAGGATAGGAAGTGAATCTAAAGTATAACTTGTTGATATATATATATATATTCATATAGAGTATACATAGTTTATGTGTTGCTTCCAAATTGACTCATTAAGATAATTATAGAAGTATTATCAAAAGAATGAAAATAAATAAATGACTAAATAAATAAGTTTACGTTTATAATTATTGTTATAAAAATTTAATTGAATCCGATGGGCTTCGTCTAATAAAATAAACGTTTCGTTTTGCGAGATTTTACGAAAAACGGGCAGAGTTTCCTCTGTTTTTGGACGATCCCGACAACCAAAGCGTCGTTTATTATTGTCAAAATTCATCAGTTTAATAACAATGATAAATACGAAACGATAAAATTTAAGACTAATGTCTATATATATTCCACATACATTTACAATTTATAAGCGTTCGTTTTGCGTAAAAATTTAACATTAATATAACTAATATAAAGAACTTCAAGACACTTAAGATTTTACCGAATCTGACCGATTTGACTATTTGACCAGGTTTGACCCGAACCCAACACCGAGCCTGATGTTGACCAACAGTTGACCGACCTTGACTGCGTTGACTTATGTTGTCCAGAAACTAAAAATAACCCGAAAACAAAAGCCCGAATCTAAACCAAAGCTGATCTAACGTGAACCCATCTGAAACCCACGACTGATGTTGAGCCAAACATCAAAACTGAATCGGTTGACGGCTTTGACCGAACCTGAATCCAAGAATGAGACCCAAACCTGAACCACACCACTGTCGTGAACCGGAATCAGAATCATATCAGCTTTTACCAGATCTAAAGAAAGCAATAGAAACAAAAATGAAAGAAAAGGAGATGAGGGGTTACCGATTGAGGTGTCGGGGGACAGCACCACCGTCGCCGCTTAGTTCCGCCACCAATCGGCGGATCATCGCCGGAAACTGCATCATCTTCGTCACTGTCACCCTTTTCTTTCTGGTCGTGCGCGTCGAAGCAACAAAACCCAAGCCGGTGGCTTGTTCCCGTGAAACAGTGTCGATGGGGTTTGTCGGAGGCGAAACCGGTGGCCGGTCGGAGCTCTCCGGTCGCCGATGCCCGGTCACGAGAGGGAGCAGAGATGTGTATAGGGCAGTAGTTGTAGGTTCCTTGTTGTTGGTGGGTGTTGACTGATCATCTAATCGAGAGAGATGGGGTATAACAGTGTGTGTGCGTGCTCGTCGGGTTCACAACGCCGGCAGCCGGCTCGTCACTGGTGAGGCTCATCAGAGAGTGAATGAGGGAAAGCAGGGAGTGCATTTGAGGTGTGTGTTAGGATTTTAGAGATGGAGAAGAAGAAGTAGGGAACAAGGAGTATGGGTGGAAAATATAAGTAGGTGTCGGCTGGTGAAAGAAAAAAAAAGGATTTAGGGTTTTCCACAAATGAATCAGATGTGGTTTGAGAGGTTTTAAATAGATAGGTCAGGTTATGTTGTTAAAAAGGAAAAGAACCAACTTAATAACAAAGTAATTAGGTTAGTTTACTAACTTGAATATCTAACGAGGCTAACTAGGTTATAATAAAAATAACCTTTTTAAATAGTAATATTAACTAATTTAATTAAATAAATAAAATAGGATAGATATTTATGAGCGAATTAAATTAAAGATAAAGATTTTTTTTTTTTTTTTGACGATTATAACGAACGACGAATACAAGGATACAAAGTTTCTAAAAATAGGAATACGACCAATGGTTCCTAAATATGAAAAGTTATGAAAACGCGGAGCGTTACAGTCTCCCCTCCTTTAGGAAATTTCGTCCCGAAATTTATTCAAGAGGTAGACTTGAAGAGCTTTAGTAAAAATTTGAGACTTGAAAATTTTGGAACATTTTGGAAAGGCACAAAACTTAGGAGAGTGACAAGGTAAATTTGTGAGTGAGTTCATTGTCTAAAATAATTTAAGGTATCTGACATAGTTGAAAACATGTAAGTGCGTATATAGGTGAAGTGAGTCTAGGCAAGTTCGAATAACTTAAGTCGGCGACGTATTTAAAATAGGTGACGTATATAAAAAGGAATGACGCATTAAGAAAGAAGATGTTGATAAATGGTTTGTATTTTGTTGGGGCGTGGTAACGAATCACATTTGTGGAAGATTGTTTATTGAGTGGAACGAGAAGGTTTGGTACTTTAAATAAGGTATTAAAGGTATACTAAGTATAGTTACACAAGAAACCAGAATTAAGAAGACTATTTTATAGGTAAGTTAGGACTCGAAAGTTTAAACAACTTAATTGCGAACGAGGTTTGTATGAACCAAAAGGATAAGGAGAATAATACGAGTATAGAATGAACGAATGACTCTTAAAGAGCACAAGCATGAGAATAGCATAAGTGTTGGATAGATGCACGTAGTGTGTTAAGGATGAAGTCTCGTCATGGATAATCGGATATAATGCGTTTGTGAGTTGTGTGAAGTTGTATTAGGTCCAAAAGGTCTGCAAAACACTGAATTTCTCATGGCACGTTTTACGAAATTTGGTAATATGGTGAAAACACTTATATATAGGAAGTATCAGCGGCGTATCCACCATGTTTTAACCACATTACGTCCGTTCCGTATTCGGTGCCATGTTACGTTCCGTGTCTTACCATACACAGTAGTACACTCTATGGTTCTCAAACGCCTATCACTATAATCCCGTGTGCACCCGTGATTATATAGATCGTCGCCTGATCCGCATAGCTTGTACTAGTTGTGTATGAATTAGGGTATCCATAATTTGAAAATTAAGAATGTGCACGTGTAAGAATGTAGTATGTAAGCAAGTCCATGCTTAAGTATGTATGGGACCCACGCAAGCGAATCACTCGGATTACGCTCGCGTATGGGTACGAATGTATGGATCATGAGTATGAATGAAAGCACTAACATAAATATAAGTATGAATTAGAATGTATGTATAAGCATAAACGTAAGACGTGGAAGTAGTACGTGTGTATGTATAAGCACGCAACGTATGAGTATAAGTGAAAACATGAAATATATGAGTGTAGGTAAAATCATGAAACGTATGAGTATAAGTATGAATACGATTATAAGTATAGGCATAAAACGTATGAATGTAAGTGTAGGTATGAATATTTAAATTTATGTATATAGTATACGTTGGAACATCACAGTTTTAGGTGTATAAAATCGTCCCAAAAGGTTAAGTATGTAAATACGAATGATTATGAGTGAATTGTTGCGTTAAAATGACTAAAACGTGTATGATGAAATGTGCATGTATAGTTGTTTAAACGAGACGTTGAGTTTATCAAACCAAATTTAGATTTAGCATGATTTGAAGGGTAGGATATAGTTTGTATATGTAAAGGAACATAAAATACTCCTTGGTTATGCATAACGTATTTTGTAACGAATGGACATTTGTGTAGTAAAACGTTTAAGATATGTTTAAGAATCTCATGTGAATGAGTTAGGTGAAAATAGGTTGTAGGATAGAAAATACGCTTGATAAAGCAATATATTTTGAAATCGTACACGTATGTATTTTGAATAATGATTGATAATTTAGATATAAAACATGATCGAGTTTGCATAATAAAATATTTTGAAGAGGCGTCTTGGTAACGATCACCTAGGTAAGGGAATCACCCCGAACTTGTTGGCGAGGTCATTTTAAGGAAAAGGGAAGTGGAGTTAATCGTCAAGGTAAGGAAATCACTCCTATCTCGATGATACGTCTCCACCTTTCGTTACAAGAAATATGAATTTAAATTATATGAAATCATGCATATGTATAAGTGTATGAAAAAGGTTTAGTATGATGCGTGTGTGAGAAGAAAATATCGAAAGCAAGTACGAATTTGAAAGATTGCATCTAATAAGGTAAGTAATAGAAACACATGTTTGATCAAAATTTGGATGGTTCCATAACGGAACGTTGACTAACCAAAGTGGTCGAAAAGTCTTTCGAATTTGAGGAGCATGCTTTGGCCTAATAGGTAAAATACTCTTGCCGACAAGTCGGTTAACGGCATTTACCCTTCCGGTTACTACATGTCCCCAATTCAATTGAAATTTCGAGACTTGGCGGGATTAATGAAAATCAAGGAGTGGAACTAGTCGACAAGGTGCGGGTTTCACCCCTAACTTGGCGATTTAGTATCCTAAGTGTGGTTGGTACCCGTCGGGTCAAAATTAGATTTCAACACTTTGACGAGGGTCCACTAGAATTCAAAATTT
The DNA here is from genome assembly GCA_030545235.1 of Helianthus tuberosus. Lineage (NCBI taxonomy): Eukaryota > Viridiplantae > Streptophyta > Magnoliopsida > Asterales > Asteraceae > Helianthus > Helianthus tuberosus. Next base: position 28,123 of record JARYGA010029962.1, on the reverse strand, counting down.
GAATTTCTCCATCAAGGTGAGGATTTCACTCCTAACTTGGTGGTGAATTTCGTGTAAGAAAAGAAAAGTAGAAGGATCGAGAGTCGTTCACCAAATTGTGGGTTTCACGCCTATTTTGGTGAGGTCGTCCCATTTTTTGTAATATGAATGTTGACGGATTTAGAATAATCGAGTAAAATGCATGAGGGAAGTGTATGTTAAAGGAAATACATAAGCAAGTATAAACACATAAGAAGGCATATCAAGAATGGTGCTTGGATAACGAAATGTTAAAACATGTATTAACACATAAAGAAACATGTTTAGAGTAACACATAAAGAATCGAACAATGAAACAAGTATTAACACATAATAAAACAAGCATTAATGCATAAGAATAACATGTTGAATATTTCTCACGAGTGATACATATGTCTAAAATAGCATAAATAAGAAACAAATGAGGTATCATGTAGTAGTTCAATCAAAACATACGAATAAGGCTCTAAAACTATAGACTAGGTAAAAGCATTCCTACTTTTCCTAATTCCCTATAGTTATGGCTCTGATACCAATCTGTCACACCCCAACCAATGGCGGAAACATCGGGATGAGACGAAGTGTGAAGATTGCTCGAGACATCATAACGCTAATTGTGACAATAGAATTAAAGATAAATTGATTTCTTTCATAAATAAATGTTACAATACATGAAAGTTGAAATACAACATGTTAAATACCAGAAAAACGATACGACAACAAATATGACATTTATACAATGTATTTGACCTAAACGTCTATATGTGTATCTAGGCATCAACGCTACTTCATTTCATAGCATCATCATCCTCAACCTGTAACATATTTAATATAAAGTTCAATGCAAAAGCAAAGGCGAGTATACAAGTTTGGTACATACATAGCAAAAGATAAGTTTCGAACAATTCCTCATAGCAAGCATGTGATTCAAGATAAACGTAAAAACATGGCATGTGTCTAACATATCAAACCAAATGAGACGCAAGATGCTCATGACATAACCACAAGTCTACGGGCGGGTCGTCAATCCTATAGCGCTACATATGTCACAGTTAGGCTCGTACGAAGTTAATGATAAGTTTAACACATAATGTCCTCAACCCAAGTTTAAAGTATCAAGCAATCACGTATACAAGCATGTTATAGGAATGTTCATGTGTTTAAGCAAAAGTTCATGTGTAAGTTGTTGATAGATAAACATGTTACACCCCAAAATTGGTAAAAGTAAAGAGGGGAAAATACGAGTATACTCACATAATTGCTAAGTCTCCCGATTATCCAAGTGTTGACGAGTGTGCGAGTTTGGGAGGACGGAACACCGAGGTCACCCTATAAGGGTAAACGATGGTGCATGAGTAAAAGGAATTTGACGGAGGATAGGAATTGAATCTAAAGTATAACTTGTTGATATATATATATATATTCACATAGAGTATACATAGTTTATGTGTTGCTTCCAAATTGACTCATTAAGATAATTATAGAAGTATTATCAAAAGAATGAAAATAAATAAATGACTAAATAAATAAGTTTACGTTTATAATTATAATTATTGTTATAAAAATTTAATTGAATCCGATGGGCTTCGTCTAATAAAATAAACGTTTCGTTTTGCGAGATTTTACGAAAAACGGGCAGAGTTTCCTCTGTTTTTGGACGATCCCGACAACCAAAGCGTCGTTTATTATTGTCAAAATTCATCAGTTTAATAACAATGATAAATACGAAACGATAAAATTTAAGACTAATGTCTATATATATTCCACATACATTTACAATTTATAAGCGTTCGTTTTGCGTAAAAATTTAACATTAATATAACTAATATAAAGAACTTCAAGACACTTAAGATTTTACCGAATCTGACCGATTTGACTATTTGACCAGGTTTGACCCGAACCCAACACCGAGCCTGATGTTGACCAACAGTTGACCGACCTTGACTGCGTTGACTTATGTTGTCCAGAAACTAAAAATAACCCGAAAACAAAAGCCCGAATCTAAACCAAAGCTGATCTAACGTGAACCCATCTGAAACCCACGACTGATGTTGAGCCAAACATCAAAACTGAATCGGTTGACGGCTTTGACCGACCCCGACCAAGACCAAACCCCCCCCCCCCCCCAGACCGAGACCAATCAGAATCATATCAGCTTTTACCAGATCTAAAGAAAGCAATAGAAACAAAAATGAAAGAAAAGAACAGAGAAACCGGAATGAGTCGGGGGACAGCACCACCGTCGCCGCTTAGTTCCGCCACCAATCGGTGGATCATCGCCGGAAACTGCATCATCTTCGTCACTGTCACCCTTTTCTTTCTGGTCGTGCGCGTCGAAGCAACAAAACCCAAGCCGGTGGCTTGTTCCCGTGAAACAGTGTCGAGGGGGTTTGTCGGAGGCGAAACCGGTGGCCGGTCGGAGCTCTCCGGTCGCCGATGCCCGGTCACGAGAGGGAGCAGAGATGTGTATAGGGCAGTAGTTGTAGGTTCCTTGTTGTTGGTGGGTGTTGACTGATCATCTAATCGAGAGAGATGGGGTATAACAGTGTGTGTGCGTGCTCGTCGGGTTCACAACGCCGGCAGCCGGCTCGTCACTGGTGAGGCTCATCAGAGAGTGAATGAGGGAAAGCAGGGAGTGCATTTGAGGTGTGTGTTAGGATTTTAGAGATGGAGAAGAAGAAGTAGGGAACAAGGAGTATGGGTGGAAAATATAAGTAGGTGTCGGCTGGTGAAAGAAAAAAAAAAGGATTTAGGGTTTTCCACAAATGAATCAGATGTGGTTTGAGAGGTTTTAAATAGATAGGTCAGGTTATGTTGTTAAAAAGGAAAAGAACCAACTTAATAACAAAGTAATTAGGTTAGTTTACTAACTTGAATATCTAACGAGGCTAACTAGGTTATAATAAAAATAACCTTTTTAAATAGTAATATTAACTAATTTAATTAAATAAATAAAATAGGATAGATATTTATGAGCGAATTAAATTAAAGATAAAGATTTTTTTTTTTTTTTTGACGATTATAACGAACGACGAATACAAGGATACAAAGTTTCTAAAAATAGGAATACGACCAATGGTTCCTAAATATGAAAAGTTATGAAAACGCGGAGCGTTACACTTTCCGGCACTTAAACTATCACCTAGTGACGCATTTTTATGGTCCTTACTTCCCTACACACCATACTAGTGTAGTACCTTGTCTCTGGCCCATACTGGGTCTCAAAACATTGTTTGTCTATGTACTGACATCGTCAGCATTTTTCTGAGTTATCCGCTAATTGTGCTAACTGTGCTTTGTGCATCGTTTATGTCACTAAAGTTTGTATGTGATAAATGATGTGACAGTATGCAATATGCGATGCACATGTAAGTATGATGCAGCAATCAGAAAGCAGTTTAAATCATTAATTGTAATTCAGCACAGTCATTAAGCACTAATCATCGTTAATTAATTGTACGGATGCATGCAAATTTGACAGTTGTCACAGTTTGTTGACGCTTCCCCCTGACTGTGACACGTGAAAACTTTCAAGATCCTTCCGTGTGAAGAACGAACCATCACCAGCAATATCCAAGGGGGAGTTTGTTGATGCACTTATGTGGATCTAGCACGGTTTGGTTCGTCGGATATCAATATCACATGTTTGACTTCCTCTTGTTAAAATATGTGAGCAGAAAATGGTTAAAGGCATTGGAATATACAAGCCAATGAATTACAACAATCAAAGAAATACCAAGGTCATCGAAATAGCTTAGTTATCAAAACAGTATGTGTTTGTGATTGTTTGAAGGAATCGAAATAGATATGTGTATCTATTTCTATGACATGGCACACTATTTGGATAAGATCTGAGCTATTATATTTGATGACATGGCACAAGTGAAGATCTATTTCCATGGGCTTTATACTTTATCTATTTCGATATGATAGAATGCAAAAGTCCTTAGGCATGTTTCGAGATGATACAAGGCAAAAGTCCAAAGCCAATTTCGTTGATACCCTGCATGTTTCGATGATGATGAGCTTCAATGTATTTCGATGTAGAGCTTGTTATTTCGATGTATTTCGTTATGTATTGATATGTTTCGTTGTAAGTCTCTGGTATGGACTATAAATACGAGAGACACTCCCCTGTTTTATCAAGAGAGCACAATTTCAGTAGAGAGAGAGCTTTTTTGTAAACCCTTGTAACAATACTCTGCTGAAATCAAACCTTGAAGCTTTAAAGTGAAACCCATCTGTGTTTGTGTGTGTTATTGGCTTGATTTGCACATAATCAAGGATTCTGCACTTGGTTTTGTGTTAAACAACAAGGATTAGGTGATCTAGATCCTCCTCTAGGGACCTACAACTAGACTATTGGAAACGTTTTATGTTCTAAGAGACATAATAAAACTAGATGGGTTAACGAGTTTAAAGAGCCCGCTAGTTTTAAAAATAAACTTTTAATAGCCCTTCGGTTGTAAAAAGATCAAATTGACCAAAATGCCCCCGAATAATAAATCAGGCCAACTACCATTAAGGGTAGATTAAAAAAATGAGTCTTATATTTGGGATGATCCTTCCGGTAACGTAAAAGTGGAAGACGCAAAGCTTTTCGGCTTAACGCCTCCTAACGGGTCGTTTTGCATAAAATGTTATACCGGAAGATAATAATGAGAAGTTAAGGTTCTTCTAGTGTAACCAACCATAATTCAAGTTGTGGTTGGTAGAAATGATGAAAATCTTGATAAGAAACTAGAAGACATGCACTAGAATGTGAAATGTCTCCTAACCTGTCGGTTGGGTAAATAACAACAAAGGGAACGGGTGATTTAAAAAGCTAAACGATCCGGGTTTGAGTCATGTGTTTGAACTATATTGATGGGCAAAAATCTTAAACATGATAAACTTGAAGTTGGGTCAAGTTCAGTGCAAAAATGGTGAAAATTAGGCAAGATTCCGTGCAGGGGTCAAAACTGTCAGTTCTGAAAATATGCTAGAAACAAGTACTCGTCGCGCCACGCGGCAGGACAAGCGTGCTTCGTCACGTGGCGCGACGGAGCCCTGTTTTCACAAACTTGTTTTTCTTCGTTGTTTTAACCCGCGTTGACTGTTTAACTTAAACACTAATGGTTTTTAGTGTTTATGATAGGTTTTCTCTAAAACAGGAACCGAACAGAAGGACGACCAAACACGTGAAGAACCGAACACTCCTAACCACCATTCCCATTGAAGCATACCTTCGGAAAGTTTAAGCATGAATAAATCAGACAATGTTTGTGTATAAAACCTTATTATTTTCGTCTGTAAATTATTTGTATAATAATACGTTATGCCGATTCATCTGGGATGTCAGTCATCCCAGAGTTTGATATTCTATAAAAAAAATATGTAACCTAAATTTCCGAAACATTAAAATATTCTCATATTCGGGTTTGAGCGTTACACATGTTGTGTAGAACAAGTCATATAAAAAGTGTTATTTTGGTTCGAGTCAAAATGGGTTTGGATCAAAAGAGTTTTTGGGTTCACGTAATATTTAATTTTCTATAAAGAGAGAAGTAATATAATACGTTTATGCAATAAAAATAAAAAATAAAGGTATCACGTTAATGGTGGTGTGAAATAACTTTGCAAGCGTAATGGATTTAACCACCACTAATATGTGGGCAGACAGGAGGCTTCCCTCTTCGTTGACTTTCTTCTACAGCGCCAACCAGGTTCCGATCATCATCATCATCATCATCAGAGGTGAGTTCTTTTGGATTTGATCAAATATGCTGCGGAAAATCAATGGATTTAACCACCACTAATTTTATTCTCTAAAGTTTAAGTATAAAATTGCTATAACTTTTTCAATTTAAAAATTGATATGTTATGTGATTAAAGCGTCTAATGGTGACTAATAACTGAACCATTTAACGAAACCGAATAAAAAACAGGCGAAACTAAACCGAAAGTTATCGAAAAAAATTGTACCCCCAGTTAACTAAAGTTAACAGAGCTGAACCATTCGGATTTTCATATATTTGTAACTTTTAAATATTTGTATCATATTTTATACCTTCATTTCATTTTTATACCTCCGTTTCATATATTTATACTATTATGGAAGGTAAAATTACACGTTTTGTCCTCCAGCTTAATACAATTTTTCAGGCGGTGTCCTTTTAAACAAAATTGAGAAGTTTTGTATTTAATGTTTCAAAACCTTGCACGTTACATCTTTTGGCCCTAACCCAGTTAGTTTTTCTTGTTAAATAAGATAATGTAGACCCCATTTAAGGGTATTCTAGTCTTTTCGCATGCATAAATATTTTCTTTATAAATAAAAAAATAAAACCCACCCACCACACCCCACCCAAAACACACACACACTCTCTCTCTCTCTCTTTCACACTCACACACACCCATCTCTTTCTACCACCACCACCACCTCCTACCACCATCACCACTCAAAACTTTTTATCATAAACCCTACCTTTAACTCTCAACATAACCACTACATCGCAATCAAATTTCTACTTAAATTTGGGCGTTTTCATCCACCACACTTTAAACCTAATCTTCAATCTCAACTTCAAAGCATTATTGTAAACATCATTATTTTCAGAATCATACTTCAATTTTCAGACCACTCACAACTTGTTCACCTTTAAAAACCGCACTCGCTTCGATTTTGAGGATGCATCTATATATGCAACTGAAACAGCAGGTGAAGGGGTTATAGGAGATGCCACCGGGGTGGATTTTGGGGGGGGGGGGGGGGGGTTGTAGGAGATGCCGTCAGGGTGGATTTGCAGGGTTGTAGGAGACGTCGTAGGTGAGGTAGTTACAAGAGACGCCGCCAGGGATGGGGTTACAGGAGACAATTGGAGGATTTGTTATAGGGTGGGTGGTGAACCACCGTCCGCCGCCGTTGTTTCAGTTGGGTTGGGGCTTCTGTCGGGTTTTGGTTAGGTAGATCAAGGGTTTTGGTGAGGTGGTGGTGGTTGTAGATCTAGGGTTTCGGTGCAGGGTGGTTACAGGTGGGTGGCGGGAGGCTGAGGTGGTGGTAGGTTGGTGGGTGGCTGAGCTGGTGGGCCTTGGGTGAAGTTGACTGTGTGTGTGAGAGAGAGATATTTGTAGAGAGAGATATAATAATAATTTAAAAAAATATTATTTTATATTTTAAACAATAGTAAATAAATTGGTAAAAAGACTAAAATACCCTTAAGGGATCAGACTTAACCGAAAAAAATTAAATGGGTTATGGAAAAGGACGTAACGTGTAAGATTTTGAAAAATTAAGTATAAAACTCGTCAATTTTTGTTCTAAATGACACCGCCTAAAAATAGTATTAAGCTAAAGGATAAAACGTGTAATTTTTCCGTTATGGAATCATATAAACATGTAAGTTATCTCCTATATTAATTTGGTTTGAAATTCAAAATGTTTCCACATATAGAATAGTGAAAGATGTAATCGTATATATATAAAGTCACGAATTATATTCCCACTTTTATGGTATGAGAGCTTTCTTTCTCTCTGACTACCCAAATAGCCCACGCCACCTCCTTCCCCCGCGCACTACAAATCGACTCTCTTCTCTTCATCTTTCGATTTTCTTTTCTTCAACCTCATGGACTTAAAAACCCATCCGCCTGTAATGGTGACTAACATCAAAAACTTTATCCTCTTCACCCTTGAAATGGAAAGTGGGCAATACAACTCTTGGGCAGAGTTTCTTTAAATTCATTGCCGAGCCTGCCTCTTTAGCTACCATATTGATCCTACAATGAGTTCTAAAATTCAAAAAACCACCTCTGATAAGGATAAAGAAAAAGATATCGTAAGCACAGTGGCGAAGCTTGAAATTTCTGACGGGGGATCGAAAACGTGTATATCCAAAAATTTCTATAGAACCGGGAGGTAGAAAATGTATATACCCAAAAATTTCTATACGAAAGCTACATATATAACACTACTAGCGAAAAGTTCTGGGGTCAGGCGCCCCCGGACCCTTCTAACATGCGCCACTACGAAAGCAGCAACAACAATGAATTATATGGTTGAGCTTAGACGAAGCAAACGACAAAGGGTTGAAAAATCCTTTGGTCCAGACTTCATGAGCTATATGGTTGAGGGTGAGCCCAATACCTACCGCGAAGCGGTTACCTCCGTAGAAGGACCTCAATGGCAAGCAGCAGTTAAGAATGAAATTGATTCTATATTGCAAAATCATACTTGGGAGTTAGTAGATCTTCCACCTGGTTGTAAACCACTTGGATATCGTTGGATGTTCAAAAGGAAGATGAAAGACGACGGAAGTATTGATAAATACAAAGCAACGTTAGTGATCAAAGGATTTAGACAAATGGAAGGTCTAGACTACTTTGATACTTACTCGCCTGTGATGCGAATAACCTCTATAAGATTGGTTCTTGCAATTGCGGCTCTAAGAAATTTAGAAGTTCACCAAATGGATGTAAAGACCGCATTTCTAAATGGCGATTTAGAAGAAGAAATTTACATGGAACAACTGAGGGTTTTTCCGCCCCAGGAAACGAGGGCAAAGTATGTAAATTGGTCAAGTCTTTGTATGGCTTGAAGCAAGCTCCAAAACAATGGCACCAAAAGTTTGATCATGTCATGATTGACAATAGTTTCAAAATAAATGAGTGCAATAAGTGTGTTTATTTTAAAGACACATCAAGAGGTTATGTAATCTTATGTCTTTATGTAGATGATATGCTTATCATTGGGAGTGATGATAACATGATCAACTCAACGAAAGACACGTTGAAAGCGAGGTTTGACAAGAAAGACATGGGTCTCGCGGATGTGATTCTTGGAGTAAAAATGTGACAACCGCCAAATTTGCATGCATCCGTACAATTAATTAATCTTGATTAGTGTTTAATGACTGTGCTGAATTATGCTTTACTGCTTTCTGATTACTGCATCATACTTACATGTGCATCACATACTTCATAATGTCACATCATATTTACATGCAAACCATATTGACATAAATGATGCACAAAGCACAGCTAGCACAGTTAGCGGCACTACAAGAAAATGAAGCTATTGCAACCCCGGTAAAATGTTACATTAGGCCTTGAAAAGGTTGCATTATGCCTAATGCAACCTTTTATCAGGAGCTGCATTAGAAGCAGTTGCATTAGACCTAATGCAACTTTTTTAAAGCCTAATGCAACCTTTGTTGAAAGTGTTGCATTTACTACTCAAATGCAACCTTTTTTTATGCAACCTTTTTAAATTCTATTGCAACTTTTTTAATTTGAAATGCAACTTTTTTAATACTCAAATGCAACTTTTATTATAGTTTGGTTACAAAAAATGCAACTTTTTTCTAGACTTATTGCAACCCTTATTTTATTTTTAATATAAACAAATGCAACCTTTTTTTACATTAAACACAGTTTCTTTTTACACCCAAATGCAACTTTGTATATTTATTATTTCAAGCATTACAATTGCTATCAATATACTTTACTATCTCAATTATGCCATAACGATAACAACGTAGATATCATAAATAATTTTCATCTACTTAAACATATATGTCTAAACTAAAAATAATGTATTCTACTGTCAAATACAATCATGAAGTGTAACTAAAACTTGTACACATGTTAGAAACTCATGACCTTCAAGAGGTACTTGTTTTGTAAGCCTATGCACCATTGCTTCAAAGTTTTCTCAGTGGTTGTCAATTCTTTTTCCACGTAACTTCTAACTCGGTTTTTTTTTCCTTTCATGGTCTTCTTCAATCTCTTTTCGCATTTCATGTAAATAATCTTTTAACTTCATTAGCTTTGAGTGATTCCGTAAGCCCCTCGAAAACCATCCATTTTTTTTTATCAATTTGTTAGTAACACCTCTACCACAAAATCGACGGTATCCTTATGTTATTTGTTCATCACAACCATAAATGGATCTACCAAGCACTTCCATATTTATCTGCAAGTTCGCAGTTCTTCATTTGTTCCTTAAGTATTATTCCAAAAAACAAAACTATTATTAAAAAAATGATACTTATGTTTGAAAGTATAAAGCTTCAATAGATTAAACGATGGCTAAAACATGACTATTAAAAACATCGTAGCAAGATTCCAAATAACCGAGTGGTTATAAGTTATTTTAATTAAAACCGCTCACACTACAAGAAAACGGGGGCAATAGAGGCGACACCAATAGCAGCGACAAGCCATATGTCGCCTCTATTGGTCGATCCGGAGCACGGTGTCCCAAATTAAACCATGGCCATCCATTTCTTATGTTAATCTAATGGCTGATGTTTACCCTAGTCAATAGAGGCGACACTAAAGGTAATAGCAGCGACGGGCGTCGCCCCTATTACCTTTTCGCAGAACAGCAAGCTAAAAGCGGGATTTCTTTCCTCTTTCCCCATTTTCCCCCAATCCTTTCATCTCTCCCACCGAAAAAAAATCAAATCGCGAAAATCACTTCAAGTTCACAATTTCTTCTCCCAAATCGGTTAGTATTGTTAGATTTTGTTGAATTTCTTCATTAATTTGTTAAATATTTGTTAATTTCTTTACTTTGTTGTGTATGTATATGTGTTTGCTAGAAAATTCCGGCCACTTACCTCGTCTCCGACGTCACCACCACCTTATAGGAGCTTCAAATAAGGTTAGTTTTCTTTTAATTTTGCTCCTCATACCTTTTGAGTTCTTATCAAGGTTGTCTTCAAATCAATCAAAGGTGTTTAGGGTTCTTATTCCAGCAGCCGATTGTTCGAATATTCCAAGATTTAGGGTTCTTATTCCAAAATCCACGGTATGTATTTTAGATTTCTTTTACGGCATCTTTGAATCTTTGATTTGTTTGTTCTTTTACGGCAATGGATTGGAATTCAGGGTTCTTCGATCTCGGTAAGAACAATGGTTATCTAATATTATGGTTGTTGGTTGGATGTGCCGATTTATTCTTGATTTTGTTAATATTTCTAGATTTATTTTGTTTATTCATGTTGCAAGCTACATTATCTAATTTTGGTGTTGATTTGTGTTGTAGTGGAACTCAAAATATTATATTGATTAGTTTGTGTTTGCCCTTTTGTTGTAGAAACCTAAAATTTGGGACATTTTGAAAGCTAATGCATCATTCCAATAAAGCATTAGTGAAAAAACCATCCAATCAGTTGCCAGAATCAAGGTAATAGATAGTGTAATTACTTTAACTCTCAATCCTATTCAATTTTGTCTATTAATGCTAAATAAGTATTCGTACTTCCTCAATGTAGAAAACTTGATTTACATGTCTAGCAAACACAATGAAGATAGATGGCTATTGAAAGCGGTTCTAAGAATTGCATCCGGAATGCAAAACGAATGTTTTAAACCAAAAAAAGAAAAAAAAAGGAAAAAAAAAAGAAAACTTAGCATGCCGAAACAATTGAGAAAGTTTGAAAGCATGCTCAATTTTAGTATTACATTATGTTTATATATCCCCAAACCCCAAACCCAACCAAATCATCAAACAAAAAAACGCAGCTGACCCGTTCATCTTTATTCGCAGCTGACCCGTACTGCTGCAGTGCAGCATCTGATCTGCAGCTGCAAATAAAAACGCAGCTGCGTTTTTTGCCGACCCGATCTGACCCGCAGCTGCGAATAAAAACGCGGCTGCGTTTTTTGCCCGTTCTGACCCGCAGCTGCAAATAAAAATGCTGCTGCGTTTTTTGCCGACCCGTTTTGACCCGCAGCTGCGAATAAAACGCTACTGCGTTTTTTGCCCGTTCTGACCCGCACCTGCAAATAAAAACGCTGCTGCATTTTTTGCCGACCCGTTCTGACCCGCAGCTGTGTTTTTATTTGTGTAAAAAGTTAACATAACTAAAAATTTAGTTAGGTTCGTTAAGTGGAATGAGTGTTTGCATATGCATTTAATCTGTATAACAAAAAATAACTAACATCACAAAAAAGTAACAAATAAAAAAAAACTAATGAAGTGGCCTAATCAGACACCAACTTGTGTGCCATGCAAAAACAATTTGATAAGTTTTATTCACAATAGTCCTCATTTTATACTTACTTAAAAGGCTATGTCGGTGGGTGAGGCCGACATAGCCGTTTGTCCTCTTGTGTTAATGTTAAGGAATTGATGGATATATTTGTTATTTCACACTTGTTTCAGGCTGTAAACGAAGCGGTTTAACGGCTGCAAACGCAGCGGTTATCCGTTGCGTTTATGGCCGTATAACGGCTGCGAACGGGCCATAAACGCAGCGGTTAACCGCTGCGTTTGCAGCCGTTGGACCGCTGCGTTTACGGACCGTTCGCTGCCGTTTACGGTCGTAAACTCTGCCGTTTAACGGCTGCGAACGGGCCGTAAATTTTTATAACAAATGTTTTTAACTTTTCTCATTTTTAATGTTAAATAGGGATTGAAACGACTCGATACGTACCGGAAAATGCACACGGATAAAGATGAGAATTGGCTTGACACGGTAGCTGAGCAGAATTATGTAAGTATTTGAAGTATAATATTCATAATATATATATATATATATATATATATATATTAATATATATATATATATATTATGAATATTATACTATATATATATATATACATATAATCATCTTCGTAAAATACAACTAGCTTTGTTAGGAAATTGATAACTTTGGTATATATCATGTTAGTAGAATGTTAATATGCTAATTTGGGTTTTGATATATTTTTATCTTAGGAATTTGTTTCGAGGTTGTTCCAAACCCCGTCGTTTTTAGCCGCCTTGAAGACTATCTCGGTTCGAGGGGAAAGCAATCCACGGACGATGATGATGACATTTTCGATATCGATGAAGACGACGACATGATGTAGTTTTTCATGTTTTATGAAATTTTTGGATGTTTTGTCCGAATTAAACGACTAACTTTTTTGCTATCAATGTTAGTATGTACGAACATATAATTATAGTATTTATGTAGTTTGTTTGTGTGTTTTTTAAAACGTGAAATCAGTAGGTTTTGTATACTTGCGGGAAATATTGTAAAAGCAACAAAAATATTGAAAAAAAAAGAAAGACTTTTAGCAGCGACATGTCGCTACTAATACTCATCAGGTAATAGCGACGAAGGTCATTAGCGACGTCTTATTAGCGACAAAGTGTCGCTGCTATTGGTCTACGACCAATAGCAGCGACAGGGACCAATAGCAGCGACATGTTGTCAATAGCGTCCCATCAATAGAGGCGCTACAATAGCGACAATTTGTCGCTGCTATTACCAATAGCAGCGACGATCTGGATCATTAGAGGCGACACCCGTCGCCTCTATTGCCCCATTTTCTTGTAGTGTCATTAAACCGTGGATATCAAGAAGGTCAAATTAGCAATTGTATGGTGTTCAAACAGAAACAAAAAGAGGCATATGTGCAGACGTGGGTTGTTGCTATCACAAAACGTTGGAGGTGGCAAGTTTGACCCATTTTACTTATTAAAGGATCAATTTGGGTTTTATCTTATATCAATTTGGAGGTGGCCACCCATAAACAAGAGCATATTGTGCTATAGCTTTAAATATGCAATCTAACTAAGGTGACTCCAATTTGATGTTAGGAAAAGTCAAGGAAGAAAACGAAAATAACATATTTTTGATCATGGAACTCGTGCAATGTTCTATCTTGGGAGTCAAATTCAGATATTTGTATTTTCTATCTCAATTTTGAACAAGAAATTAAATTGTAAGACATGACACCTTCAAAACATCACAAAATCCAATCTACATAGACACACCCACTACATTAAACTCACATAATTCTTAAATCAGTTGCTATTACAATCCGCAGACTGAAAGAACATGAGGATTGTTTAAATTATAATGGAAGATATGAGTAATCATGCAGCCATTGAAAGCACTGAAGTTTCCAGATTCCAATCAACAAAAAATCATCTTATCAATAACAATAAAAAAAAAAAAAAAGAAATGTTACAAGAACTTACCCAGTTCTTACCACAATTGATACATTTCCAAATCATTAAATTCAATGTACCATCAGGGAAAGTCTCTGGCTTCACCACAAAACCCTAGTTAGAGAAACTCAAGTCAAACCAAAATCCCAAAACCTATCAGCAATCACACACATGACTCAATTACAAATTTCAAACAACAAATCTCTAACGTAGTGCACCCAAAGTACAAAATTATAATGAAATTAAATGAGGAATGATATACCTAAAGTTGTATGCCAAGTGTTTCTTTTTTCAAAAATATTAGAAATGCTCGATCCTAACATGACATGCCTCCTCAAACACGCACATCCCTAAATTTTATGACCAAAATCAACATTTTGATTAAAACCCTAAATGTGATTGAAGCAAAGTTGATGGGAGAGAAAAAAATACCTTCCAAGGGCTGAAGTGAGGATTGAAGCGACAGTGAAAGAGCAGCGATGACCGGTCGTCTGGTCATGTAGTGGTGGTTCATCAGTCAATCAGATGTGATTCATCAGCGGTGGAGTGGTGGGAATCAATAGGAGGAGACGATTGAGAGGGTTGAGGGAGATAATAATGATCTGGCTTGGTAATGGGAGAAATGGATGTCCTTTGAGAGGGAAATCTAAAATTTTGGGGAACTATTTAGATTTGGGGATGGAAACTAAAACAAAACATAATTTTAAAGTGATGATTTAGAGCATTCACATTCAATCCATCAAATTATACATACATTCCACTAAAAAACAACTCCTATATCAATATATTTCCACTAAAAACAAATACTTTTTCTCTCTCCTTTCAATTAAATAATATTATCATTACATTTTTCTCTCTCCTTCACTCACAACCATTTTCAATATATATTAAAAAAATTATACTGGATGAACAGTGTCCCCCCAAATATACAGATGAACAGTAACATTTTCTCTCTCCTCCACTCACAACCACTTTTTATACCCTTTATAATATAAAAACCTCTCCTCTCATTATTTGATGGATTGAATGTGAGTGCTCTTATATATCAGTTATAATATTGAAAAACTTTATAAATAATATATATATATATATATATATATATATATATTTTGAACGGTGACTTTCTTTTTGAGTGACTCAATGTCACACCGCCTGAACGGTGGCCCTAGCCAAGATCTGCCCAGACTACGTTGTCTTAACCGGGCACGCGCTGGGTTGGTCAGACTTGGTTACGACGTTCCACCGGAAACCGTACTGCCTCCACATGAGATGTCTCGCTGAAATAACAGCCGGATGAAAACCGGGGTGCGGCTCAGGATCGAACCCCCCTTGGTGGGTTTGTCACCATCATTGCGCAATATCCACCCCAATATGACACAAGTGGGAATTGAACTTGAGTCTCCATTGAAAAACTCAAGTCTCCTACCACTAGGCCACAAGTGCGGGGATAATTTATATATAAACCTCTTTTGTATTTTGATATACAGATTTCAATAAACTCACAATGAGTGCCTAAGGGTGTAGGAAGTGGTTAGACACTTTGAATAGGTAAACTCCTAAATCACCCAATCAAACAGTGTCACGTCAATTTACCTATTTTGTTTACCTATTGCTCAAAAACGTTGGTGGTGGTTAGACACTTTGGAATAGGTAAACTATTTTTTTTTAAAGTAAAAATATGTGATTGGTTGAGAAGGTATGGACCACACCACACACCCCTCTCTCTCCCCTTCCCTCCCTTCACTGCGTCGGTGAAGGTTCACCGATTTTCTCCCCCTTTTCGGTAAATGTTGATCGGTAAACATGTTGGCATTGGAGGGGGGACAGTACCGAGTGGGTTTACCACCCCCACTCCATATACCCTAAGGTTTGAGTATGCTTAACCTTGTTCGATCATAATTAACTATTCTTAATCACATTAAACCATCACTTGATAACTTTTAGTGGGTCATACTCCTTAATAGTTATATAGCTCTTAATGGACCATTATAGATGTACAACACACCAAGTCAAAACCATTTTTTTTGTTTACATTCTGTGTCAAATTATTAAACCAAGAAAATGTAATAAAAAATAATAAAAAAACTTTACCGTAACATTGAGGGTTAAGTTAATACATAAATAATGTTTCAAAAACAATGATGACAATTTTGAAGATTTCGTCACAAGTTTTATAACAATTATTGTTTAGTTTATGGGATTCATAAGTGTTATTTTTCTAAAAAGATTCAAAAGTTTTTTTTTTAATCAGTCGACAATTTTTCTTACTATTTTATTTTATTAGAAAATATTATTTTAATATCAAATGTCACAAAACTAATACAAGCATTGGAAGGATTTTTTTCTTTACAATTTACAAATAAAAAATTTATATATTTTTGTGTAGTTCAATGAATTATGCAACCTTTTAGCACTAGAGTTGCAGTATGTTTTAACAATGCAACTTTTCTAATAAGAGTTGCAAATTTCAGTAACATATGCAATCTTTTAAGAAAAAAAGTTGCAATTTTAATAAAATTTTTCAACTTTTTATTAAAAAGGTTGCATTAGATATTTTAATGCAACCTTTATGTTGACTTAAGTTGCATTAGACTCAAATGCAACACAATTGATAAAAGTTGCATCTAAAAGGTTGCATTAACCTCATTTTCTAGTAGTGCGGATAACTCAGAAAAAATGCTGATGAGGTTCAGTACATAGACAGACAGTGTTTTGAGACCCAGTATGGGCCAGAGACAAAGTTTTACACTAGTATAGTGTGTAGGGAAGTAAGAATCACAAAACTGCATTTTTAAGTGATAGTTTAAGTGCCGGAAAGTGCCTAAAACCCATATAAAGTGCTAAATTCAGCATAAATTAGCAAAATTCAGCATTTTAACAAGTTAGAAAAATTCAGCATTTTAACAAGTTAGAAACATGCAAAAATATGACTAAATGGTCCTGAATGCTTTCCTAAGTGTCGGGAATTAAAAGTGTCACAAAAGGGTACATAAAGAACACTAACCGGTATAGTTTGACACTTTAACGAACCGGTATCTAACCGAACAACCGGACACTACCCGAAACACTAAAATTATACTAGAAGCATTGTTTTATTATTTCTGAGCTAGTTGTGATTCCCGAACACCCTAACACACTGTATAACACATAATACACATAACACCTAACTAATGCACTTAGGTTCTAACTAATTAACTTAACCATCATTGCAATCCAACCAAGACCCCCCCCCCCTCATGTTCACGGCATCAAGGGTGGACCCACCCTTGATCTTCCTTTGATTCACTTTGACATCTTAGATGATCTTGTATTGTACTTAAGAAACACTTTATCCATTGGTTAAACACTAAATATGGTTATAAGTAGAACATCATCATTGTCGCAACCCCCGATCCCTTATCTGTCCCGGGAACGGGCGGACGCGAACTCAGAATTTTGGTGGCATCAGTTTGTTAATTTGGCAGCGGAAATTACACCAGGACCGTAGTTAGAAAATGCTTATCAGAGTAAAACCACCATATTTGATATTAATAATCACATGAGTAAAACCTGAGTTTCTTATTACAACATGTTTATAGGGATAAACCCTATTTTATTGAATTTAAAACATCGTCTTTTAGGTAACTTTTATAGCCACATTTTTCTCAAGCCGTCAGTGCTCTCCAGCTAGCTTTTTACTAATTGGCTGTCATATTGTGTTACCTGAAACGCGTTTTAAAAACATTTGTCAGTGGGAAATACTGGTGAGTGAATCCCAGTTTAATCAAGAAATATTAATTTAATTTAAATTTAACAGTATTGAGGGCGATTACAATGTTTATATCTACCCAATTACTAACCACTTGGGCTAGCTCAAGTGGCCACCGACATCCTTGCGAAGTCTCTCGTGGCCTCCCATTGCATGGAGGTCTTGGGTTCGATCCAGGAAGCTTTGTCGGGTAGTGACCTGGGAAGGGAGATCCCTTCCGCGGTTGGGGATACCGTGCAAATTATCCAATTACTCATTCAGTACTGTTAATCCTGACTGGTGGGTCATATTACACATTGGCTAACTCTTCGTCCAATGGTAACGTTACTCACATTTTGTATACAAAACCCCAACATACCGGCAGTAATCGTAGAATTACAAAGACTCAATCACTGCTAAATTGCATTGTAAAATAGTTAAGGTTTTGTAAAAACTGTTTACAAAAAAAAGAGATTACTCACATTGTTGTCTTAGATTTTCCGTAAGGGTTTCCTGAGAATTATCTATAATTTACACAAATGTACACGCGTTAGTATAATAACCCATTTTAACATTAGTAATACCCTCCCCGAGACGACATTCCAACTACTACGTCGAGCAGAACCACGACAGCCTTTACGGAACCCTAGATCAATCGGGCAGCGTATCTAATACGTATCCAGGGGTTATAATACTTACAACGGAGCAGAACTTCGCTATTTAGGGGGGTATAATACCCGCTTATATTGCCTAATATTCAGAAATTGAGATTGAGAAACGTTTGTGAGCGAATTCCGAATGAAACCCGATGGCCTGCTTATATAGTTGCTGAGTCTGGTCCTCTCACGGCCCACGTAACACAAGCCCAGGGTTTACGCGGCCCGCGTCAAATCCGGGTCAATGTGTAGCTGGGCTGAGTCAAGGTATAGGTCTGTCGGGTGTTAGGCCACGTGGCGGCCCAGGGTCGCGCTAAGTTTTAAGTTCACGCGGCCCGCGTGAAGGTTGGGGTGGGTCTTACGCGGCCCGCCTCAACTTAAATTTCAGATTTTTAATTATTTTTAATACTATTTAATATATTTGAGGCCCGTTTTCGCGTATGGGGTGTATTTTGGGACATTTTAGGATATTTTAAAATATATTAGGGTGTCGGAAAAATTATGAGGGTGTAGGTTTTATTGAGGGTTGTTACATCCTCCCCACCTTGTTTTAGAGCTCGTCCTCGAGATCTACTGGAACAAGTGTGGATATTTCCTTTGCATTTCAGATTCAAGCTCCCATGTATATTCAGGTCCTCTTTTGGAGTCCCACTTCAGTTTGACCAGAACTAATCTCTTATGTTTGAGATTCTTGATTTTCCTGTCTTCAATTTGTAGAGGCCTTTCTACAAACTTGAGTTGTTCATTTACTTCTATATCCTTAAGAGGTACCATTAGCGATTCATCAGCTAGGCATTTCTTGAGATTAGATACATGAAATACATCATGTATTCCTTCCATTTCCTCTGGCAGTTGTAGCTGATGGGCTACAGGTCCTATTCTTCTAATAATCTCAAAAGGTCCAATATACCTGGGACTTAGCTTTCCCCGTTTGATGAATCTTACTACTCCTTTCCAAGGAGAGACCTTTAACAATACTTTATCTCCTACTTGAAATTCCAATGGCTTGCGTCGGTTATCAACATAACTCTTCTGTCGATCACGTGCTACTTTTAGTCGTTCTTTGACTTGAATAATCTTGTCGGTTGTTTCTTGCACTATCTCAGGTCCAGACAGTTGCTTTTCCCCAATTTCTGCCCAACAGACTGGGGTTCGGCACTTTCATCCATAAAGTGCTTCGAATGGTGCAGCATTGATACTTGTGTGATAACTATTATTATATGAAAATTCTATTAAAGGTAAGTGATCGTCCCAATTACCTCTGAAATCAATTACACAAGCTCTAAGCATGTCCTCCATTGTCTGAATTGTTCTTTCGCTTTGTCCGTCTGTTTGAGGGTGATAAGCTGTGCTTAGATTTAACTTGGTTCCCAATGCCTTTTAGAAACTTGACCAAAAATGAGAGGTAAATCGGCTATCCCTATCAGAAACGATTGATAAAGGAATTCCATGTAATGAAACAATTTCATTTAGATACAATTTAGCTAGCTGTTCCATAATGAAAGTTTCTTTCATTGGTAGGAAATGAGCTGACTTGGTTAGCCTATCTACAATCACCCAGATTGTATCATTTCCTTTCTTTGTTTTGGGTAATTTAGTAACAAAATCCATTATTATTAATTCCCATTTCCACATTGGCATTTCTAACTGTTGCAACAAACCTGAGGGTTTCTGGTGTTCAGCTTTAACTTGTGAACAAGTTAAACATTTAGAAAGATAGGCTGCTATGTCCTTTTTCATTCCTATCCACCAGAAATTCTTCCTTAAATCCTTAAATCCTGGTATATTTTATCACTTCCTGGATGCATCATATATTTAGACTTATGGGTTTCTTCTAATATATGATGACGTAGGTTTCCTAATTTAGGTATCCACATTCTCTTTTCATGAAATCTCCAAATTCCATCTGTTCCTTGTTCTAATTCCTTAATCATACCTTTTAATTTTTCAGTATCATCCTTGATTACTGATTCTTGTGCTTTTCTGATTTGTTCATTTAAATCTACTTGTAGATTTAATTTAAGAGAACGTACCCTTTTTGGCTTTTCATGATAATTTCGGCTTAAAGCATCTGCCACTACATTTGCTTTTCCTTCATGATACTGGATATCACAATCATAATCACTAAGCATCTCCATCCAGCGTCTTTGTCTCATATTCAACTCCTTTTGGTTTAAAACATATCTTAAACTCTTATGATCAGTGAATACAGTAAACTTACTACCGTAAAGGTAATGTCTCCAAATCTTAAGAGCAAAAATTATAGCTCCTAATTCCAAATCATGGGTTGAATAATTCTCTTCATGATTCTTAAGTTGCCTAGATGCATAAGCTATAACCTTTTAGCGTTGCATCAATACACATCCATAACCTAATTTAGAAGTGTCACAATAGACTACAAAGTCTTCAGTTCCTTCTGGTAACGCTAGTATGGGTGTATGGGTTAATCTATGTTTAAGAATTCTAAATGCTTCTTCTTGTTTTGGTCCCCATTCAAACTTAATGGATTTACAGGTTAACTTAGTTAAAGGGATGGCTATTCTAGAAAAGTCTCGAATAAATCTTCTATAATAACCGGCCAATCCTAAGAAACTTCTAACCTCGGTTGGTGATTCAGGGATTTTCCATTTAGTTATCGCCTCGATCTTTGTTGGATCCACATGAATTCCTTCATGGTTCACTAAGTGTCCCAGAAATTGTACCTGTTCTAACCAAAATTCGCACTTTGAAAATTTATCATAAAGCTTTTCCTTTCTTAATAAACTTAGAAGTGCGTGCAAATGCTTTGCATGATCCTCCTTACTCTTAGAGTAAATTAGAATATCATCTATGAAAACAATTATGAATTTATCCAAATATGGCTTACATATTCGGTTCATCATGTCCATAAATGCAGCTGGGGCATTGGTTAAACCAAATTGCAAGACAGTAAATTCATAATGGCCATACCTTGTTCTGAATGCGGTTTTAGGAATATCCTCTTCCTGTACCTTTAATTGATGATATCCTGACCTTAAATCGATTTTAGAGAAAAATCAAGCTCCTTGCAATTGGTCAAACAGATCATCGATCCTTGGTAATGGGTACCGGTTCTTGATCGTGACCTTGTTTAATTCACGGTAGTCAATGCACATACGCATTGATCCGTCCTTCTTTTTAACGAACAGTATTGGCGCTCCCCATGGCGACGAACTTGGTTGTATGAATCCTTTTTCCAGCAATTCATCTAATTGTTTCTTCAGTTCCTGCATTTCGGCGGGTGCCAAATGGTAAGGTGCTTTGGCAATTGGTGCTGTTCCTGGTAGCAAGTGAATTCTGAATTCAACTTCTCTGTCTGGAGGTAGTCCTGGTAATTCTTCTTGAAAGACATCTGAAAACTGAGACACTACAGGAATGTCCTTTAGTTCTTTTCCTTTAGTGTTTGTGATTATAGAAATCAAATACACTATAGAACCTTTTCTTATATAACTTGCAGTTTTCATCACAGAGATGAATTTCGTGGATCTAACTGGTTTATTTCCTTTAATTGTGATCTTTTCGCCTTTTGGTGAATTTACTTGAATTGACTTTTGATAACATAAAATACTGGCTTTATTGGCCATTAACCAATCCATTCCTAATACAACATCAAATCCTTCCAGATTCATGGGATACAGATTTGCAATATACTTTTGATTTAAAATTTCTATTCTTGCTCCCTGCAAGATTTCAGAAATCCTAATAGTTTCTCCATTAGCTGTCTCTACTAGACATTCTTGTGGTAGTTTAGTTAATGACTAATTTAGAAGTTTGCAAAACGAAGTATTAATAAAACTTTGGTTCGCACCAGAGTCAAATAATACTTTAGCAAAAACATCATTAACTAAAAACGTACCAGCTATCACGTCTGGAATCATCTTAGCTTCATCTGCAGTCAGAACAAATGCTCTAGCATTTTTAGTGTTCTTATTGTTCACAGCTGGAGTCAATTTCGGACAGTTTGGCTTGATATGACCTTGTTCCCCACAATTGTAGCATACCCTGTTGTTGGCTTTCCTCCTGCAGTCTTCTTCCTTGTGTCCTGATTTTTTACAGAAATTGCAATATATAGAGCATTTTCCAGAATGCTTCCTTTTGCAATACTTGCAATAAGGTGCAGATGTAGAACCCATATTCCTACGGTTGTAATTCCCAAAAAAGGAATTCTTGAGTTAGTCTTTGGGCTAGGTTCCTCTTCTGGTCTTCTTCTCTAGTACATACTAATTCATCAATCAAGGTGTTTGTTAATTCTACAGCTTCTTCTATGGTTTGAGGTCTAGCTGCCTTGACTACATGTCTAATCTCTCCAATTAATCCCCAGATGTAACGGGAGATTAATACCGGCTCTGGTGATGCAAGGGTTGGTACTATTCTAGCATATTCAAAGAATAACTTTGTGTACCCCTTACTATCTACTCCATTCATTCTAAGGTTTAGGAATTTGTTTGCTATCTGTTCTTTTTCATTAGGAGGGCAGAATTTCCTTTCTACCATATTCGTAAATTCTTCCAATTCCATATTGTATACCCTATCACTTCCTTTTGACTGGAGGATAGTGTTCCACCATTCTAAGGCTGAATTCTTAAATAGATTGGAAGCAAACATTATCTTGTCCTCTTCCGCACATTTACTTATTTTTAGAACAGCCTCAGTCTCTTCTATCTAGCGTAGAGCTGCAATAGGTTCTTCATTGCCCGAGAATTCTATTGGTTTGCAGGACCAGAATTCTTTGTAAGAACAACCATAAGACATGGTTCTTCTTCTTTTGGGAATGGGCGCTTGAAGTATAGGGCCATTGTTTACGCTGTGTTCTGGTTCAATTGGTCGCTTACTGCTATGCTTACTTTTATTATTCGCTTCTTGAATCGTTTGAATAATAAATGGCATTGCATCTATGATTCCTTGTGCCACTATGTGTTGAACGGCACTATTATCCATTTGGTTTCCATTGTTATTGATGCTCGGATTCTCATTAACCACGTTAATGTTACTCTGGTTATCGTTATTCAGATTTCCTTGATTTTCTT
Organism: Helianthus tuberosus; assembly: GCA_030545235.1. Lineage (NCBI taxonomy): Eukaryota > Viridiplantae > Streptophyta > Magnoliopsida > Asterales > Asteraceae > Helianthus > Helianthus tuberosus. The sequence continues at coordinate 4,746 of JARYGA010029962.1, read as the reverse complement.
CGTCGGCCATCTGAATTTTAAACATTTACCCCGTATTAATATCACAAAATAATAGCTAATATAGTCAATCACATGACACGCAATTTAGCCAAAAGCGTCGATCATTGCGACTTTACTCTATTCATCTACCATATATCTATTACATACTAGTACTGAAATAAAATTACAATACCAACTGAAATAAATAATAGTAGGCATCCGTACACACATATTTTATTATTTTATTATTAATATTACTATTACCGTCTCCTACCATTACATTCACGGATATGGATTCATCCAAAAATCCATATTGCACTCGTCGTACTTCCAGACGAGTCGCTCTCCCACCTGTCTCATTCTCTCACTGCTTTCTAAAATTTCCTCCCTAAAAGTCCTAAGTTCTTGTACGTTTTCTGCACTCATTGGGGGTGCAGGTTCTAGGACTGGGTTTGGAATTTGTGGTGCGGGTTCTTGATGTGGGGGTGTAGGTGCCTGGAATTGGTAAGGATCTTCTAAAATCTCCCTAATGTATTCATCGTGAAAATAGGGATCTAAAGGGTCCAAACCTAGGTAAGCTCCTACGTTCTGCATGGGTGTGTCTTCATGTATCGGGTAACGTTGCACATAGTCCCTAACATCATCTCACCAGGGATGGTAATTTGGGTCCAGGGGGTTTGGTGCAGGTACCCTAGGGATTTCTTCTGGATCGAAGTCTTGCATCTCTACTTGGTTTTCAGGGTTTCTATCTCCATCGGTTGGTCAGGGATTGGTGGCTGTGGTTGGGGTGCTATTATTTGCTCCAAATTAGGGTCAGCTGCAGTGGTTGCTAGGATGTGAATATTGGCTATACCCCTATTTATCATATCCTAGGCATAGGCGTCTATCTCTCTCTTGGCTGCTGCTAGTACCATCTGGTCTTGTAACTTTTTCATACGCTTTCTACGCTCGTGTGCCCCTCGACTGAACCATCCCCTCTTTTTCTGAGGAAATGACTCTTCTGACTGAGCCTTAAACACAAAGATTCCTTCTTCCGTATCAGCAGAGTACCCTGAGAGGGCAAGCTGAGAAGAGGAGGTGCCTTCGCTTCTAGGCGAACCAGACAATTGACGATACACGTCAGATGGTCCTTGGTCGCTCATACTGTAAACTAACAGATAGTCAAATAACACATAACAATAAATACAGTTCTGCACGTATTCCCGTAATTTATTTCCTAACACAAAATTTAAAATTTAAGTGTCATCAGAACACTTCTTTGGCTTAGACCAGTGGCTAGGCTCTGATACCACCTTCTGTTGCAACCCCGATCCCTTATCTATCCCGGGAACAGGCGGACGCGAACTCAGAATTTTGGTGGTATCAGTTTGTTAATTTGGCAGCGGAAATTACATCAGGACCGTAGTTAGAAAATGTTTATCAGAGTAAAACCACCATATTTGATATTAATAATCACATGAGTAAAACCCGAGTTTCTTATTACAACATGTTTATAGGGATAAACCCTATTTTATTGAATTTAAAACATCGTCTTTTAGGTAACTTTTATAGCCACATTTTTCCCAAACCGTCAGTGCTCTCCAGCTGGCTTTTTACTAATTGGCTGTCACATTGTGTTACCTGAAACGCGTTTTAAAAACATTTGTTAGTGGGAAATACTGGTGAGTGAATCCCAGTTTAATCAAGAAATATTAATTTAATTTAAATTTAACAGTATTGAGGGTGATTACAATGTTTATATCTACCCAATTACTCATTCAGTACTGTCAATCCTGACTGGTGGGTCATATTACACATTGGCTAACTCTTTGTCCATTGGTAACGTTACTCACATTTTGTATACAAAACCCCAACATACCGGCAGTAATCGTAGAATTACAAAGACTCAATCACTGCTAAATTGCATTGTAAAATAGTTAAGGTTTTGTAAAAACTGTTTACAAAAAAAGAGATTACTCACATTGCTGTCTTAGATTTTCCGTAAGGGTTTCCTGAGAGTTATCTATAATTTACACAAATGTACATGCGTCAGTATAATAACCCATTTTAACATTAGTAATACCCTCCCCGAGACGGCATTCCAACGACTACGTCGAGCAGAACCACGACAGCCGTTACGGAACCCTAGATCAATCGGGCAGCGTATCTAATACGTATCCAGGGGTTATAATACTTACAACGGAGCATAACTTCGCTATTTAGGGGGGGGGGGGTATAAATACCCACTTATATTGCCTAATATTCAGAAATTGAGATTGAGAAACGTTTGTGAGCGAATTCCGAATGAAACCCGATGGCATGCTTATATAGTTACTGAGTCTGGTCCTCTCGCGGCCCGCGTAACACAAGCCCAGGGTTTACGCGGCCCGCGTCAAACCCGGGTCAATGCGTAGCTGGGCTGAGTCAAGGTATAGGTCTGCCGGGTGTTGGGCCACGTGGCGGCCTAGGGTCGCGCTAAGTTTTAAGTTCACGCGGCCCACGTGAAGGTTGGGGTGGGTCTTACGCGGCCCGCCTCAACTTAAATTTCAGATTTTTTTATTATTTTTAATACTATTTAATATATTTGAGGCCCGTTTTCGCGTATGGGGTGTATTTTGGACATTTTAGGATATTTTAAAATATATTAGGGTGTCGGAAAAATTATGAGGGTGTAGGTTTTTTTGAGGGTTGTTACAATCATCAACATCTTTCACACAACTTCACAACACTCTTCTTCCTTCCTCCCTTCCCCCTCTCGGCCGAGAACAAGCAACAACATCACCACCATCATCACCTCATTTCCATATATTCCATACACTCACAAAGGTGCTAGAAGGTCTACAAGAGAGCTTGGAGGTCTTGGAGATTCAAGGACCTCTTCCATTTGCTATTAACCAACACATTTATCACCTTCATCTTCAAGTGATCTTCCCTAGCCCTTGTGCTAGTAGTAAGCTTCTTGTCACTTGATTTTACTTCATATTTAGTTGGTTAAAAGTTGTTATGTAAGATGTTAATCACAAGAACACTAAAGAACATAATCATGAAAATTTAACATAAGCTTAAAACCATATGAATACATGTTGATTAGTGTTGATTTGCTTCTTGATGATTGATGATTTGTGTTAGTGATGTTAGACATCATATGAAACCTACTAGATTGTGATTTAACACATGATCTAGTAAGTTAAGGTGGTGATCTTGTGAAAGACCAAGATCATCATACTTTATGTTTCTCATGAACTTGAAGAATGAAAATGATTTTGTGAATAATGAAGTATGTAACACGTTACTAGACATAAACTTGGATGATTTCAAAACTAGTTTTCTCAAGAAACTAAGTTAAGTCACAAGATTTACATAAACATTGTTTTTAAAGAAACTAACCATGTTTCTAGTGGTGAAACAAGTATAAAAATACATTGTTAACAAGAAAAATTCAAAAGAATGATTTTTGGAAAAATCATCTAGTAAGTTGTAAAAGACTAAAATAAGATTTACAAGCAAATAACCACTTTTTAAAGGGTAACTAAACCTACTAAACACACTACCAAGTTACTACAAGTTTTTATGAAAGTTCAAGTTCATGATTGTTATGTAAATAGCATTGTTTTGGCACTTGGTAAGTGTATGTTGTTTAGGGTTGATTGTTGATTGTTTGTGATGATTTTGAAAAGAAAATGATATGCTTTGATAGCATGGACACCTCCATTTTTAGGGGAAACTATGGCAAAATTTTCTAAAAATATAAACATTTAGAAAAAATATTTTCTAAACAAATATTTACAAGTGTGTTTTAACTATGGTTTTCAATATAATCTTTGCCATAATCTTTGTTACAAAAATACAAATATTGGAGGTTGGTTTTTGTAAATAAAAATAACTAAATATGTATTTGAAAGGTATATATTTAGAAGACACATTGTGTGTGATTATTTGTTTACTTTGTGTAATAGTTATATTATTTTAGGGTTAAAGTAATATAACTTAACATATACCAAGAATTTACAATCCAAAATGTTACCAAAAATCATAAGGAATAAATACACAAGTTACGCACATAATATTGTGGAACCGAACGAAAGAATGTAACTTACAAATATTCCGGAAAATACATTTATGAGCATATTTTTGGTAAATACTATTTTGGATACGACAGAAATGAAAATATGATTTTTATTATTATTACAAAGTATATCATAATTTCGACAAGGAGAAAATATATTATTTTTGGGAATTAAAGATATATTTTCTTGGAATATTTAGAAGATATATGATTTTTGAGAAAAATATATATTTTCTTGAAATACATTATTTTTGGACAAAATAAGTTTATATATATTTTCTAAGTAAGACTTGAAAATATATTGTTTTGGAAATATATTGAATATTTATTAAGAAAATACGTACACACCGGAATACGACGCCAATACATGGCAAGATATACAAATACAAGAATACGAATATACATGTATGAGATACCCCTATCCTTGGGAAGGAAATACGAATACAAATACTTGATAAGTATTATTACAAAATATTGTTTAACAATTATTCCAAAATTGAATATAATTTAAGTTAAAATAATTATTATTTTAACAAGTAATTATAACTTGGAGTAATATCAGAAGACATAAAAGAAACGTAACTCAGAAACGTTAAACTCTAAGTCAAGGCACGACCCGTTCGTCTAATAGACCCTAGTACATTGTAGGTAGTCGTGTCTGCTGAGGAGATTTGAGTTACGAGTACCAAAGACGCAATACTGTGAGTTCATGTTCCCCCTTT
>JARYGA010029961.1:0-25651 GCA_030545235.1 Helianthus tuberosus | reverse complement strand
AACATCGTGTATGTTTTATATCATATAGTTTGTTTACTTACATCATATGCTATGGAAACCGATTAAGTTACACTACGCGCTTCCGCCTTTGACACGGGTGTGACACATCCCTCTCGTCCCAACTCACCTTCCAGCCTATAAATAGGCGCACTACTTCACTCATTTTGTTTGCTCACTATAACAACCCACCTAAAATACTTATAAACACCCTATACGTCCTAAAATACACCCAGTATACGAAAAGTGAGCCCGAAATACCTTAATTTTAACAAAAATAAAGAAAAACAAAATTTAGGTGGCGCTCGTGGGGCGCGACGCCTTTGGTTAGCTCCGTCGCGGGCCACGACAGCTGGCCACCCGTCCACACCCACTGCTGCCACGTATTATGTGGCGTGTCGAGGCTATGGGGTCAACTCAGCAAGGCTAGGCCCTATTCCACCTAGCTCGCGGGCCGCGAACACTTTGTCTTTGGCTCTCGCCGGGCGCGACAAAGGGCCGATCAGGCCCTATATATTGGGAGTCCAGGTTTCAGTTTCATTCGTTCATTTTCCTCGATCTCTCTCTCAATTTCTAAATAGAAATTACTATATCGGGCATTATACCCACTAAAATAGCGAAGCTCTGCCTCGATGTAAGTGTCATAATGTAACAACCCGCTTTTCGGAAGTCAAAGTCAAAGTCAAGATTGAAGTCAAAGGAAGAAAAGATTGCTAATTGCGATCTGTCACTCCTTGCTCAACTACTGTTTTGACTTCTTTGACTTGTAATCGAATCTATTATTTATTCGCTTTAGTTGTATTATGTGGAGTATTTAGTAATAATCGAGGTTTAATCGCTATTTAATCGCATATATAATCGATAGTCGACTTAACGCTAATCGCAATCGCATCGCAACTCGAATTATGTGTTCTGGATATTGTTTTACGTGTGTGTGCTATCTCTGTGTTACTTGTGCATGTTATGTTTATGTTGAGGAGTTTAACCGTAATCCCAAGTGCAATTCTATCGTATCGCAATCAAATCGCAAACGCTAAACGCAAGTTAATTATAGTGATTGTATGTTAGATATAGTAGTTAGGTTATGTCACACCCCGATATTTCCACGTGTTACTAGTGGGTCCGGTGGGGAGTATCGTGACGTAGTTGATATCATCATGGTCAATAATCACAATTCTACGCCCAACGAAAGTCTTAAAGTAATAATTATACAAACCGAGTTGAAAGTACAATAAAATATTATACAACGGGTTGTAAAGGGATCCACAGGCGAATCTAAAACATAAAGAAATATTGTTCAACAGATTTAAGCATCAAAAGCTTGCAAGACTCTTTATTTGATACTAGGAGTAGCCAGCCCATTACGCGTAGTACCTGCACTTATTCTTTTTGAAGAATACGTCAGTTTACACTGGTAAATACAATTAACTGACTCTTTTTGAAAAGTGTTTATAAAAATTGATTTGGATGCACGAGGCATAAAATCTTTTATAACTTGGGACAATTATTTTAAACATAATCTTGTATACAGTTTTACATGTTTGTCGTCCATTCAGGACCCGGTTAGAAGAGCCGGATAAGATTAATAGACAGACCACTTGGTATAGACGTTTCCTTACGAGTGGGGTACCTTTTTACATACGCAACTGTCAAATGTATGCCTACACCCCGTGCTTAAGTCGTGGCCATTTCTAATGAATGAGCCGAGGATATCAAGGACATGGTCATTAACCCCCCAAAGGCATTACATCAAACAAGACAGATTAAAACGGGTTATGCATCTTTTTAATCACATTCCGATTGTACGATTTCATACCCGACCAAGCGGTATTATTATAATACTGTATCCCAAGCCCGTATAACGGAAAATAAGTTAAAAGTATTTACCTGAGCAAAATTATAAATTTTAATCTCACCCGTATATCAATCAGCAAACACAGGTAGCTTTTACTGGGCTCCTAATCTAGAACGGAGGTTTTAATAACCTATTAGATTCCTAACGGGTCTTATTTAAGTCTTAACTTAGACCGATTAGTTTTAATGAAAGGTTTACGGTTCAAAACGCAAGATTAAGCGAAGACCGGATTAGAATGTGATTCAGCCCCAACAAGTATGAAGACTTGTATAAAATGGGTAAACTAAATACATTCTGGATTTTGAAACAAAAATGATAAGGTTTGACCCGTTTCGGTTAATTTATACAAACTAGTTACATAAACCGTTCCGAATGTGAATATGCATAACGGGTGACCAAATGAGTCATGTACAGGTTCCATAAGTTAATATGCCTAAAATATGTTATAATATCAGTAGGATATCTTCCATTATGCCCAAAACGAATTTAAAAACAATTTATGCCCCGTAGGGGTATTTTGGTCATTTTAAAGTTCATAAAAGAGGTTAAATGGTAATCTGAGGTTCTGGTCTAAAATAATCAGTAAGATACCTTATATATGTGAAATTTATCATCTATGGCCAAACTATGCACCGTAGGGGCATTTTGGTCATTTCACATATGCTATAAGGGTCAAATTTGGAAATCTGAGTTTAAAACTTATACTTAGTGTTAAAGTATAAAAATTTATTCATAACATCAATAGGTAACAAGCCTTAGGTGCCAAATATGGTTTTAAACCATACTATGCGCCTAAATCGCATAAAAGTCGGTATTTGACGATATTCGGGTTGATTAAGGAAATCTGAGATTTTGATAAGCCTTTACTGTTTAAAATAACTTATTTAATATATATAATCAGTAGGAAAAAGGTTTGATATGTAAAGGATGTGTAAAAATCATTTTATTAGCGAAAAGGGCATTGTCGTCAATTACCGAGCCTATGCAAGAACTCTATGTTATGATCAGTTTAAAATTTAATAAAAATCTCCAAAAATCTCTAAATATTATATTACATCAGTGGGTAGAAAGTTTGGTGTCAAAATTTGGGTTTAAATATGATTTATACTAAAAATGCCATTTAATTAATAAAAAGCTTTCATTTTACGTATCGAGCATAACTCTCATTTCAGACCACAAACTGATGTCAAATTTTTAGGACATAGTTAAATATCAGTAATAAAGGTTTTTGTCCACTCACATTTTCAAAAATCTCGTTATAATATCAAAAGGGCATTATGGTCAACATTTAAGCATTTAACGGAAACATGCAAATGATTCAGATTTCAAAGGAACCTTATAGTATAATCTCAGAGGGTTATACTAACATGTAATGTGGTCCTAAAGGAACCTTAAGGCATATCTAAAACAAGCTAAATCGGGTCAGAACTGAAAGTCAAAGCAAAAGTCTACTTTTGCGACTTTCGGTTCCGAACCGAGCCTAAACTCAGAATTGTCGGGTTGAACATGCCTAGATATGTTCTTATATTATTTACCAAGTTATTTTAATATTAAAACATGTTCCATAACCTCTGCATTGTTAGTTATGAATTTATTTGTAAAAATTGACCCGTTTGACTTTTTATTATAAAGTTTGACCTGCCAATTGACCAAGTGAAAATGATAATCAGTAGGTGCCCTTTTGAGGGTTTATTACCTACATAATTACCAACTCATAGCCACTTTCAATTCGAATAATGGCTGGACCATTAGTGATTAATCACTAAGTCAAAGCTTAATTACGATAGCTTTGACTTTTGGTCATTAAGCTAATAAAACTTGAACTTAGGGAGCTAAGAACACTTACTAGAGTACTTAGCACGAATTAGGAACTGAGGAAAACTTCCTAGAGCTCCAAGGGACTTCATAGAATGAGTTGTGAAGTAAAAACCAAAGTGTGTGCAAGAACAAGAAACAACAAGGGCCTTTATATAGGAATTTCTACTTCATATGATCAATCCACATGTCCCTACATTGATCCCAGATGATTCCAGGTGTCCCTAGTGCATGAAAAACCATTTGCTCAGTCCCTGGTATCGAATTCAGGCATGCAAAGGAGGTGGAACTGACTGAAACATGCAGATGTCCAAGAATTTGTCGCTGGTAGTCCTGTAGCGGCCCGCGTAAATATAAGAGAATGTTTACGCGGCCCGCGAGAACCCTCTGTTCCGGTAAAAAGTTTTGAAACTTTGCATTTTCAGTCCCTGGTCCATTTTAAGTTTATTTAACTTTCATTTATTGCACTTAGGACCCCCATAGTTAACTATTAAGGGCCTTGGGTCATATTCTAATTCCATTAAGCTCTCGGTTAGTTGTAAGATCACCCGAAAAGTCTTGTTTTCATCAAAACTCCCTAGAATTACTATCCAATATTCTTGAGAGCAAAATATTTAATTATTACAATGTTTTTGGGATCGTTAAAAGGTCATTCAGAGGTAACATTTAACATGTTGACACTTCTAACCCCTATGTTTCGTAAGATCCTTATTTTAAGCACAAATGACTTTCTATGTTCGACAATTTATTCGTTAAAGAATACGAACGTCGTGTGAGGTCAATCAGAGGCACAAGATTGGCATGTTGACACTTTGGATCCTTTTACTAACATATTTACATTGTTTAACATTTTTAGTCCCTCTAGGTCAATCCATTACACGTTTAAAGTCCATGACACGTGTCTTAATTATATTGGGCATGATTTTGCGAGGTGTTACATCCTCACCCCCTTAAAAGAAATCTCGACCTCGAGATTTACTGAAATAAATGAGGGTATTTCTGCTTCATTGTGAATTCAACCTCCCACGTGTATTCTGGGCCTCTACGGGCATCCCATTTTACTTTCACAATCGGTACATGCTTCCTTCGAAGCTTCTTGACCTGTCGATGCTCGATCGACAAAGGGTTTTCAACAAATTTCAAGCTTTCATCTATCTGCACGTCCTTATGCGACATTGCTAGCGACTCATCGGCTAGACATTTCTTTAAGTTGCAGATGTGGAATACATTATGAATTCCACTGAGTTCTTCTGGCAAATTTAGCTTGTAGGCTACAGTCCTGACACATTCGATGATCTCGAATGGTCCTATGTATATTGGGCTTAGCTTACCCTTTTTGCCAAATCGCATCACCCCTTTCTAGGGTGACACCTTAAGTAGCACTTTATCGCCAACTTCAAACTTTAGAGGTTTGCGCCTCATATCAGCATAACTATTCTGCCTGTCCCTGGCAGCTTTCAGACGATCACGGATTTGGACAATCTTGCCCGTCATCTCCAGGACTATATCAGGTCCTGATAGTTGGACATCTCCAACCTTCGCCCAACAAACTGGCGTTCTACACTTTCTTCCGTAGAAAGCTTCGAAAGGCGCTGCTTGAATACTCGAATGATAGCTATTATTGTATGAAAATTCAATCAATGGAAGATGGTCATCCCAACTTCCACCTAAGTCAATAACACCTCGTAACATATCCTCAAGCGTTTGAATCGTATGCTCGCTTTGCCCATCCATCTGAGGATGATAAGCAGTGCTGAAATTTAATCGAGTGCCTAAAGATTGCTGAAAGCTTTTCCAAAAATGTGATGTGTATCTAGTATCCCTATCAGAGATAATAGATACTGGCACTCCGTGGAGAGATACAATCTCATCCACGTACAGTTGAGCTAGCTTGTCGGAGCTGTGAGTTTCTTTAATAGGCAAGAAGTGGGCTGACTTGGTCAATCTATCGACTATAACCCAAATAGTATCATTTCCATGTTTTGTCTTTGGTAACTTAGTAATAAAATCCATAGTTACCATTTCCCGTTTCCAAGTGGGAAGTTCGGGCTGTTGCAGCAAGCCTGACGGTTTCTGATGCTCTGCTTTAACTTGCACGCATGTCAGACATTTGGCAACATAAGTGGCTATAGATTTCTTCAAACCTATCCACCAATAATTTGCCTTTAAATCCTGGTTCATCTTATCACTGCCAGGATGAACTGAATATTTTGAGCTATGAGCTTCTTGAAGAATCACATCTCGAAGTCCTCCATAAATTGGAACCCATATTCGACCATTCAATTTTAGGATTCCATCCTTGCCATATGATAATTGATCGGCAGTCACTCCTAACTTCTCATTCGGATAGTTAGCTTCTAATACAACTTCCTTTTGAGCGGCTAACAACTTTTCATTCAAGCTGTTCTTCAACTCAATGCTTTTGGCATTGATTCTAATAGGCTTAACCCTTTCCTTTTGGCTCAAGGAATCAACGACTACATTCGCCTTGCCTGGATGATATCGGATTTCACAGTCATAATCATTCAGTGTCTCCATCCGTCCACGCTATCTCATGTTAAGATCCTTCTGGTTAAACATATGTTGAAGGCTCTTGTGATAAGAATAGATCACACACTTGGTTCCATAAAGATAATGCCTCCAAAGCTTCAGTGCAAATACAACGGCACCCAATTCCAAATCGTGGGTGGTGTAATTCTTCTCGTGCACCTTTAATTGACGTGAGGCATAGGCAATGACCTTGCCTTTCTACATGAGCACACAACCCATACCTGTGTGTGATGCATCGCAATAAACAACAAATTCTTCTATTCCTTCTAGCAATGTCAACACAGGTGCATTGCTTAACTTCTGCTTAAGAATATCAAAGGATTCTTACTTCTTGGGACCCCAATTGAACTTTATATTCTTGCGAGTCAATGAAGTCAGGGGTGCAGCAATTCTTGAAAAGTTTTCAATGAAACGTCTGTAGTAACATGCTAGACCCAAAAAGTTGCGTATCTCTGTAGGAGTCTTAGGCTCTTGCCATTTCATAATCGCTTCAATCTTAGCGGGATCCACCTGGATACCACGCTCACTTACCACATGTCCAAGAAATTGGACTTCACGAAGCCAAAACTCACATTTTGAAAACTTGGCGTAGAGTTTCTCTTGCTGCGGAAGTTTAAGGATACACCGGAGATGCCTTTCAGGATCGGCTTGATTCTTTGAGTAAATAAGAATGTCATCAATGAAGACAATGACAAACTTGCCTAAATACGGCTTGCAAACGCGATTCATGAGATCCATGAACGCTGTTGGTGCATTAGTGAGCCAAAAAGGCATCACTAAGAACTCATAATGACCATAACGAGTTCTGAATGCAGTCTTATGTACATCTTCATCTCTGACCTTCAGCTGATGGTAACCTGACCTTAAATCAATCTTGGAGAAATAACTTGCCCCTTGCAGTTGATCAAACAGATAGTCGATCCTGGGTAACGGATATCTGTTCTTAATTGTAACTTTATTTAGCTCGCGATAATCGATGCACAGACGCATCGAGCCATCCTTTGTTTTCACAAATAGAATCGGTGCTCCCCAAGGGGACGAGCTAGGTCGAATAAAACCCTTTTCCAATAAATCATCCAACTGTGTTCTCAATTCCTTCATCTCAGTCGGTGCCAACCAGTAAGGTGCTCTTGCAATTGGTGCTTCTCCAGGAATGATATCGATTCTAAATTATACTTGCCTATCTGGAGGTAATCCAAGTAGTTCTTCAGGAAAAACGTCTGGATATTCAGAAATAATGGGGATGTCTTCAATCTTGGGCTTTGGCTCATCAATGGTTACATGTGCCATATAAATGACACAACCCTTTTTCATACACATTGATGCCTTAAGCTTATACACTTGCTTAGGCAATCCATACTGAGTATCTCCTTGAATCGTAAGTGGCTCACCATAAGGAGTCTTGATAACTACTTGCTTCTTATCACATACAATTTGGGCTTGGTTATGAGATAACCAATCCATGCCTATCACTATGTCGAATCCTGCCAATTTCAAAGGAAGCAAGGATAGCAGAAAAGAGTGATTCCTAATGGATATAAAACATCCATCTAGAACTGTTGAGGCAGTCTCTATAGTACCATTGGCCAATTCTACTTCATACTTTATGCTTAGAGTCTTAATAGGCAGATTTAGCAATTTACAAAACTTATTGTCTACAAAAGACTTGTCTGCACCAGAATCAAACAATACTCTAGCATAAACATCATTGATAAGAAAGGTACCTTGTAGGATCGGGATTCGATATAAACGAGTCGATCAGAAGAGTTCTCGATCAATACGAAAGGCGGAATCAGACGTATTGATGTTATATCTACTAGATATGCACTTAGAATCACTTTAACTGTCGTTTGTATTGATTTAAAACTATTTACACGAGCTGACGACACTTCAGCAGAGCTTCGCTACTGGAATCCAAAAGTTACAAATGAAATCCAAGACTCACCTATTTATAGGAGATCTAGATCGCATGAACCAGTCCACATGATCTGGTCCAGGTCGCACGAACTGGTCACTTTGTGTGAAGTGGCTGGTTCAGACCTGTTTCCCGTTTCTCTCGAACATCGCATCCTAATCTATCTATTCTAGTACATGACTCGATACAAGACATAAGACGAAGTCAACAGACATATGCACTAACAAACTCCCCCTTGGATGATGACGAGTCTTCAGTGTGTCGAGTCTTCAGTCTTGATCAATCTTCTTGCTCTTTCCAAAGTATCTTTCTCTGTAAGCATCATCATCAATCTCTCTCTTCTTCTATCAAAATCTCAACCTGGCTCTATTCTCTCTCTAATTCTCTTTATCAGGTCTCTTGATTCCTTAAGCTTATGAGCATTAGCAGCTTCTATCTTGAATGCTGTTCCAATAACTGAATCTGGCTCTTATGTCTTCAGACTCCCCCTTTTGATAAGCTGGGATCGCAGTCTGGAATTCACTATTTGCAAACTTTGAATCGGAAACCTGGCTCTAATCTGCATATGCTTATGCGGAAAATCCTCAGGAGTCGAAACCTAGCTCTTTTCAAAACTTTTTATCTGCACAATACTCTTCCCAAAAGTAAATTTCACAATCGTTAAAATTTAACAAATTTAGAAACCTCTTATAGATATCATTCACCATCAATAATAGTTATATCAAGTTCAAATTAATGACCTTGATTAACTAACAGTAAAATCAGCTTCAAAACATCACTTGTAAGATTATCTTATAACATTTCTCAAATTATCTTAAACTTTAACTTCATTTTTCATTTCAAACACACTCTCCCAATCCACTGTTCATCTGTTTAGCACTCAGAATTTTGAAAATCAACTTTTCAACATCAGTTGTCGAAAATAAGACGAAATAAAATCTTTTTGAATTTTCAAAATTTTATGCTAAAACACACTGAAAATCTTTTTGGATTTTGGAAATAAACTATGTACAAACATCTTTTTGTGAGTTTGTGTAAGAGGATCATGTCAGTTTTTGACAAATCACTAGCACCGTTGAGCTTTAAACACTTTAAGATCTAAACGATTCACTTAGATTGTCAGTATACTGATCCACTTAAATTTTCACACAAAGTTCAATTGTTTCCAGATACGAGAATTAGTGTTTTAAGCACTTAACTTATTCGCGTGTCCCACCTCAGAATATACTCCTATATCCAGACTCCTATATTCAGTCTTGTCACACCCCGACCACGTAAAACAACAAAACGTGGCGGAAACGTCGGGGGAGTGTTGTAACAGAATCATTGTTTCATAACACATGGAAATTGAAATATTTTTTTATTGATTTAAAAGAGTTACAATGTCTTGAAAATCAAAGAAACATAACATAAATAACTAGTCTTGCATCTTTTATTGTCACTAAGGCCCAAGTCCGCCTAAGTGTATCTTGATAAATCCTAAGCATCATATCCTGAAACACATGTGAAAATAGGTACGTCAGCATATAAATGCCTGTGAGATACATAGGTTTTGTGAAAATAGAATTCATAACTTATGTTTAAGAAAATGTTTAGTCATGAACCTTGTAATTTGCTTTGTTTTGTAAATCATTTGAAAAGCAATAAGATCAGATGATATGTATAAATAAGAAAATAATGTATGGTTAAATGAATAACCAAGTAAAATGAATTTGTATAAGATAAGTTGTTTGTAAAACAATGTCTTGTGAAAAGTATGTTATTTGTATAAAATGTTATATGTCTCAAATTGAAATGATTCAAATAACGCTACGATATGTAATACCATACAAACACCTATATATAGGAAGTACCAGCGGCGTATCCACCATGCTTGTATCATATTACACACGCCTCGTTACTTAAATCACTTACTCAAACCAAACCACCAAAGTAAAATGTTTATGTATAATCAAATGTCAAAATGTTGATGTGAAAACCATGTCTAATGTCTATGTCTAATGTTTATGTCTAATGTAAATCATGAATTGTGTATGTAAATGTCAAAATGTTTATGTATGGCAAGTGAAATATATCAACTAAACCATATGTAAAATGCACAAAAACAAGGTATTGAAGTAAAACATGGTTTAAATCAAAGTTATGTTTTGTGTAATAGATGCATGCTATACTGATATAAACATTTATGCGGTATTGTGAAAATTCATACATCCAAGCCTTGTGACTGTAGAATAAACCCTAGCACAAAGGCTAAGGTCCACCTAGAAATGTAATCGGATTCAGTCATTCCTTCCAATCCAAACAAACCCGAGATTTCAGGAATGGGAGTTGTCAAGTCCTATGGTACCACTACCGACTACCGAGCGGCATGATCGGTGTTAATGAATGTACATTGTCCCATTTAAACAAACCAAATGTCATACCAAAATGTAAGCATGTGATGAATAATAAATGTACTAAGTATGCACACAATGGACATACATAGCATAGAATGTAATGTAAAATAATGTACTAAGTATGCACACAATGGACATACATAGCATAGAATGTAATGTAAAACAATGTACTAAGTATGCACACAATGGGCGTACATAGCATGAAATGTAATGTAAAACAATGTACTAAGTATGCACAAAATGGGCATACATAGCATGAAATGTAATGTAAAACAATGTACTAATTATGCACACAATGGGCGTACATAGCATGAAATGTAATGTAAAACAATGTACTAATAGTGTACTAATGAACATAGGAAGTATATGATGTCAAAACAGGAAAGCATGAAAGTAACAAGTAGGCACATGTGTTTCACTCCAAAACAGTTTGAAAACGGTAAAAGAGGGGTCTACGTACTCACTTGAGATTTCTTAGTAGTCCTTGAGTAACAACCAAACAATGCTAGAGATCACGGATATCAAACGGCACCTAATATAGGTAACTATGTTAATATACCGGACCTAAATTGAAAGATCGGATAGAATGAGGGCTTGTAAACCAAATGAGTATGAGAACTCGTGTAATATGGTTTAACAAAGCCTACATACTAAATGAAACCTAACCTAAGTGCTTACGACCCATTACGACCCGTTTAGGTAGCTTATGCTACTTTAAAGGGTCGTTCGCGTGAAACGCGTTCGGACCGCTTAACTAGTCCTATGACAAGTAATATATGCCTTAACATGTCTAATATTGTTGCCAAATCAGTTTAGATGTCAAAAGTTACGTTACATATGTTCAAAATGAATTTTGGCGTCAAAGGGGTATTTTGGTAATTTACCTAAGGCATATAAACTACCTATCATACAACTAACTAAATGTTGTGACCATAAGGTATAACCTCGGAAGGTTATTCCCTATATACTATGGTCACCTAATGTGTTTGGTCGGATCCTAATGATCGACCAAACGGGCCAGGTTCGAAAGTATAAGCGATTGGGATGGATGGATGGGATGGATGGGTATTTATAGGATATGCAAGACCGTTAGGATGGATGGGTATTTATAGGATATGCAAGACCGTTAGGATCGTTAGGATGAAGTGTTAATCACAACAACTTAGAGAGCAAGTTCAGATTTCAAAGGTGTGGGTTTTTTGGGTTGGGATGGATGGGTATTTATAGGATATGCAAGACCGTTAGGATCGTTTATCGAATAACGTGCTTTGATCACATCCCTACGCTTGTTGGCAAGCTCATGTACATCAAATTGGCCCCTCATAAGCAGGAAACAACACTTGGAATTGGATTGGGAGTGCTAAACAGCTGTTAAAATGGCTTTTGCTGATCAGAAGGGGCCTCGCGTGACGCCAAGGGGGCTAGGTGTCACGCTAAGGTCCTTCTGATCAGCAACCAGTTTCCAAAGTTTCTAATTCAGTCCCCGTTGTGTATTAAGGCCATTTCCGACATGTTTAAGGCTCGTTAAGCCATTTTCAAGGCCCTAAAATGATGCCTAAACATTGTGGACATGAAACATGCTAAAAAATATCCCGGATGTCGGTTCGTTTGGTCGTACGATCGCGATGTTCGCTTACTTACGGCGGAATGCGCATAAGCGCGAAAAACGATCCAAATTGCGTGACGAATGGATTTTTCTCATGCCAAACACTAGAATAAAATATTTTAGTGGTTACATAAATTTTTGGATGTCCGGATGTATTCAGAACGTAAGTTATGCGCGAAAGTGCAAACTTGTGCACTTTTTTACGCTTTTAGTCCATGAATGACCCAAAAGTTTATTTTAGCACACCGAACCCCTCAAAGCCTATTTCTAAGCTATGTAAAGGATATTTATGGTATGTTTAACTCATGGCCATGATCCGGAATGTCTGTTACCGTTCAAATTGGCATACTTTCGCAGTTTGTCAACTTTAGTCCCTGTAAGCGATTTAACTCGATTTTGCCATACCAAAGCCTTCAAAACTTATTTCTAAGTTATGTAAAGGTTATTTAAGGTATGTTAAGCCTATCTCACTATTCCAGAGTGTTTTTTTTGCATTAAACAGGTTATATTTACGCATCAGTGCGCGTATAACCTTCTAGAAAGCGATTTAAAGCTTGAAATCAAACAAGAATTGATATGTGCAAATGATACACATATTTGTACCAACCCCAAGTATGAAATACAATATTTCATTGGTTTGGTATTTGTTTGATGGTCGCAGTGACCCAGGTGTCACAGTCTCCCCTACTTTATGAAATTTCGTCCCGAAATTTTATTTAGAGGAAACTTATGAGGTCTTGAAACATGAATTTGAAAAGATTGAACAACACTGGTTAGAGTTCTTGAACTTCTAGTAACTTTAAATAACATCATGCTTACAATGTAGGAGGGACACTTATATAATAGTCTATTAAGCGTTATTGGTGCGTCCACCGTACCTCCATTACATCGTTCACATTTTGTTATTGTGGTCGCTATCGGTTCTTACACATAATAAGTTTTACTGGGTTTCTGTGCACTAAATTTTATAATTACGTACGCGTCCATAATTACACAATTCCTTGCATAGTCCACACAGTCTATTTTATAATGTGTAGGGGAAAACCAAATGAACAAAACCTGTGATGAGTGTGACTTGACCACCATAGGGTCCCTTTTATTAAATTAATAAATGATTTTAATAGACAACCAAGGAGTCTTTTCAGCTTATATCATCACATGTCATTCTTAACCAGATTTTTGAATCAATCCTTTTGACTAGACCCCTAAAAGGGTCTCTTATGAATCATGGAGTGGTACGGTATAATCCAAGGGTCTTAACTATTACATAGAAGCCCATTAAGGATTTAAGGTAGTACCTTTGGATATCCTACTACGAATTCCCTCATATGAAAATACGAAAGATTCTACGAGGATTTGGATAACGAATATCCAGAGTATACAAAAACACAAAATGCATAAAAGAAAACACAAGATGCATAAACACATAGTCATATAACCACAAAGATTGTTTATCTAGATCTTTAATTTGTTAATTTGTTTTGCTAACAGAGCACATGTATTTAAAGCACACTAGGAATCCATCTCGTGGATTTCATTTGGTACTTTAAACATTATCAAGAATCTAACTATAAAGATAGTAATATTTTTAAAGGAAAAATTCGATTTCGATTATAAGGAACCGAAATGTTCGAATTTAGGTACATAAGGAATCCAATTAAGGACTCTGATTTGTATGATAATAATCCACAAAGGTCTAATTGTAGAGATAAAAAAGAATCCCATATGGATTTTAGAAGTTGAAGATGTTTTGAAATCTTGCACTGGACGTGCTTAAGTCAAAACATGAAGTAAAAATGCTTATGAAGTTGAGATGCTAGATATGTCAAGGCGACATATGAAGCAGAATTTGAAGGTTAAGTCAATGTATGAGGATAAATATTTTTGAAAACTATGCATGGGGTTCTTAAAAAAATGTGTTCAATGTTTTTGAAACCTTATGCATAATACTTTTGAAATCATAAAGTAGGTGTATTAGGTATGTATATTTATAAAAATGTTTTAAAATCATGCGAGATGAATTTTGAAATTATGTATAAGGTTTTTGAAAACATGAATGATGCTTTTGAAATCGTGCACTTGATATATTACTTAAAATTGTTTTCAAACTATATGAAATATTTTGAAATCGTGAGGGTTGTTTTTGAAAACAAAGACAAAGCTTTGTGCATTTGTTATGTTAAGTAAATACACTATATTAAAAATGTTTTCGAACTATATATAGAATGTTTTGAAATCATGTAGGTTGTTTTGAAAACTTATGTTATGCATGTTGAAGAAATCAGAACGTAATGGGTATGAGATTTGAAAATACCCTTAGTTATCTAACCAAGGATTCAAAGGCACAGATGTGCAAAAAGCATGATTACTCATAATTTCACTTTATTTCCTGTACTTCGTTTCTTAGAGTGAAACGAGTACTTAAAATTTTCGAGGGAATTATGAGCGATCATTTGAAAGAGAGAATCACAAGAGTAGTTTGTAAGGAACATAGTTCCTTAATACAGGTATCATAGAGAACTTCCATTTACTCATGTAACTACACTTGTATATCAGAATTGTGAACAACAATTTATTTATAATCAAAACAGATTGTTTCACATTACAAGAAATAGAAGAAACAAAAGCATAAGACAACAACATCTTCTAATCAGCCAACTGCTCATCCGTGGGTTGGATTTGCCTTAGCAAGCTTCGGGCATTTATTCACGAAATAACCCATCTTGCCACAGTTGTAGCACGATCCAGGCTGAAAGCAAGCTTGAGCAGGATTGGCCTGTGGTTGATTTGGACCACCTTGGTTCGGGTTACATCGACAAGCACTTGCCAGGTGACCAATTCGCCCACATGATACACACAGACGACATTGTAAGTGAGCTTGGTGATGCCCATTACATTTGTCGCATTTTGGTGCAGTACCAGCATAAGGTTTCCTAGCAGGAGGTTGAGCAGTAGCAAGGTTTATAACAACTTGGTTTTGGATAACAAAGTGGCATATGTTAACCAAATGTCCCCGCCGTCCACAGTAGGTACATTTGGAGCAGGGTATGAGGTTTGAATGATGACGGTTGCATCGTTTGCACAAAGGAACAGCTCCTTTGTATGGCTTCCTAGCAGGGGGTTGAGCGGGTTGGTTGGGGACGGCTTTACCATTGTGAGCGACCATGGCGAAGTTCTGAGAAGCCTTTCGCTTCTTTGACTTCTTAGGGGATCGTTCATCCATGGTCTTTGATTCCTCGGTTGGTTTCTTGGCTGGTGGTGCTGGCTTGACTTCTGCTTCCTTCGGTGACTCTTGAGTGACATCATTATTGAGACGAGACATGGCAATGCCTAATTCCACAGTCTTCAGAATCACTTCGCCTATTTGCTGGGCAAATTTGGCTGTTTGCTCGGATATCTGCGCATCGTTGCGATGAAGAGACATTCTGGAGGAAATGAAAGATATAGGAGGAAACAAATGAAGTGTTATCGGTAAATAAAACAAAATGACAACGCATAGAAATTGCGATCATTTGTTTGTTACCTAAAGCAAACAAATGAGACGGTGACTAATCAAAGTAAGCGGGTCATATTAATGTATCGCGAAGACATGCTTTAGCCTATAAGTGGATACTCACCCCAAGAGTTCCCAAGTAAGAGTGACTGGTCCGATACTGCGGATTTGTATGAACACTCTAGCCTTCGACAGAAAACTCAGGGTAAAGGCATTCACTCTTCCAGTTTGCACGTGTTCACATTATACGACCCAAACTTTGACGAGATTTGAAAACTTAGAGGGTTCAAAACCTTACAATAGAGGGTTCAAAACCTAGTAATCAATCATCCTAGAACAGATGATTAGTTTTCAAAGCGGTTTTGAAATTTATGTTCTTGTTGTAATTGTCGCCTAAGGATAGGTGACAATATTGTTTTATGACTAAACGCAAGTAAACTCGCGTTAGGGTCCTAGGAAGGTTGTGCACTGGATACCCTATCTAATCTTATCCTATAACATGATACAAGACGAAGTCAATAGACGTAATGCACTAACAATGCTGTATTGTGAAAATTCATACATCTAAGCCTTGTGACTGTAGAATAAACCCTAGCACAAAGTCTAAGGTCCACCTAGAAATGTAATCGGATTCGGTCATTCCTTCCAATCCAAACAAACCCGATATTTCAGGAATGGGAGTTGTCAAGTCCTATGGTACCACTACCTACTACCGAGCGGCATGATCGGTGTTAATGAATGTACATTGTCCCATTTAAACAAACCAAATGTCATACCAAAATGTAAGCATGTGATGAATAATAAATGTACTAAGTATGCACACAATGGACATACATAGCATAGAATGTAATGTAAAATAATGTACTAAGTATGCACACAATGGACATACATAGCATAGAATGTAATGTAAAACAATGTACTAAGTATGCACACAATGGGCGTACATAGCATGAAATGTAATGTAAAACAATGTACTAAGTATGCACAAAATGGGCATACATAGCATGAAATGTAATGTAAAACAATGTACTAATTATGCACACAATGGGCGTACATA
Organism: Helianthus tuberosus; assembly: GCA_030545235.1. Taxonomy (NCBI): domain Eukaryota; kingdom Viridiplantae; phylum Streptophyta; class Magnoliopsida; order Asterales; family Asteraceae; genus Helianthus; species Helianthus tuberosus. The sequence continues at coordinate 8,967 of JARYGA010029961.1, read as the reverse complement.
GCATGAAATGTAATGTAAAACAATGTACTAATAGTGTACTAATGAACATAGGAAGTATATGATGTGAAAACAGGAAAGCATGAAAGTAACAAGTAGGCACATGTGTTTCACCCCAAAACAGTTTGAAAACGGTAAAAGAGGGGTCTATATACTCACTTGAGATTTCTTAGTAGTCCTTGAGTAACAACCAAACAATGCTAGAGATCACGGATATCAAACGACACCTAATATCGGTAACTATGTTAATATACCGGACCTAAATTGAAAGATCGGATAGAATGAGGGCTTGTAAACCAAATGAGTATGAGAACTCATGTAATATGGTTTAACAAAGCCTACATACTAAATGAAACCTAACCTAAGTGCTTACGACCCATTACGACCCGTTTAGGTAGCTTATGCTACTTTAACGCGTCGTTCGCGTGAAACGCGTTCGGACCGCTTAACTAGTCCTATGACAAGTAATATATGCCTTAACATGTCTAATATTGTTGCCAAATCAGTTTAGATGTCAAAAGTTACGTTACATATGTTCAAAATGAATTTTGGCGTCAAAGGGGTATTTTGGTAATTTACCTAAGGCATATAAACTACCTATCATACAACTAACTAAACGTCGTGACCATAAGGTATAACCTCGGAAGGTTATTCCCTATATACTATGGTCACCTAATGTGTTTGGTCTTATCCTAATGATCGACCAAACGGGTCGGGTTCGAAAGTATAAGCGATTGTTTAGGTCGCTTACCTTACGACCCTATATGAGCACTAAACTAAAAGTGACGAGCTAAGCATGTTAAAACATGCTTAACTAAGTTTAGAAAACAGGTTTGGTATCAAAACAAACGGTTTTGATACCTAAGAGTAGTTTGGTTACAAAACACGCAAGAATGCGCATTTTGGCCGAAACTACGGCTCGTCACTGAGCCTAGATAACGTGGTAATCAGTAGGTATAGTCACTAGGGACTATAACCATCGTGATTATGCTCACGTTATGAAGTTCAAACGAACTTCGCATTGACCATAAACTGGTCAATGCAAAAAGTCAAACAAAGTTTTAATTTAACGCTAAAAGAATAAAAGAACGAAGGAACACTTACAAAGGGTCCAAGAATGGAAGGTTTGAATCCGAACACTCTCAAGTATGAAGTGTTAATCACAACAACTTAGAGAGCAAGTTCAGATTTCAAAGGTGTGGGTTTTTAGGGTTGGGATGGATGGGTATTTATAGGATATGCAAGACCGTTAGGATCGTTTATCGAATAACGTGCTTTGATCACATCCCTACACTTGTTGGCAAGCTCATGTACATCAAATTGGCCCCCATAAGCAGGAAACAACACTTGGAATTGGATTGGGAGGCTAAACAACTGTTAAAAGCTGTTAAAATGGATTTTGCTGATCAGAAGGGGTCTCGCGTGATGCCAAGGGAGCTAGGTGTCATGCTAAGGTCCTTCTGATCAGCAACCAGTTTCCAAAGTTTCTAATTCAGTCCCCGTTGTGTATTAAGGCCATTTCCGACATGTTTAAGGCTCGTTAAGCCATTTTCAAGGCCCTAAAATGATTCCTAAACATTGTGGACATGAAACATGCTAAAAAATATCCCGGATGTCGGTTCGTTTGGTCGTACGATCGCGATGTTCGCTTACTTACGGCGGAATGCGCATAAGCGCGAAAAACGATCCAAATTGCGCGACGAATGGATTTTTCTCATGCCAAACACTAAAATAAAATATTTTAGTGCTTACATAAATTTTTTGATGTACGGATGTATTCAGAACGTAAGTTATGCGCGAAAGTGCAAACTTGTGCACTTTTTGACGCTTTTAGTCCCTGAATGACCCAAAAGTTTATTTTAGCACACCGAACCCCTCAAAGCCTATTTCTAAGCTATGTAAAGGATATTTATGGTATGTTTAACTCATGGCCATGATCCAGAATGTCTGTTACCGTTCAAATTGGCATACTTTCGCAGTTTGTCAACTTTAGTCCCTGTAAGCGATTTAACTCGATTTTGCCATACCAAAGCCTTCAAAACTTATTTCTAAGTTATGTAAAGGTTATTTAAGGTATGTTAAGCCTATCTCACTATTCCGGAGTGTTTGTTGCATTAAAAGGGTTATATTTACGCATCAGTGCGCGTATAACCTTCCAGAAAGCGATTTAAAGCTTGAAATCGAACAAGAATTGATATGTGCAAATGATACACATATTTGTACAAATCCCAAGTATGAAATACAATATTTCATTGGTTTGGTATTTGTTTGATGGTCGCAGTGACCCAGGTGTCACAAGTCTTACAGGTGAATGTACACTAATGATATCTGTAAATGGGTAATGTGAGACCATGAGAGCTCAGGTTAGAACTTCTGTTCAGACAAAGAGATGATGGCTCGACTTTTAGGTGTCTCCCATTTGGGGATCTTTTCTTCAACAGCACATGATTAACATTTTTCAATGTTTCATCATTTTTATGTTGAGGGTGGGCTTTATGATTAAAGCAGTGCATAGTATTATACGCGGACTAGGCTATTACTCCCGCAAAATCAAAAGTCCCGATATAATACCCCAGATATCATCACGCACAAAGACCTAGTATGTCAGAAATAGAAAGCCCTTCAAACAAGATTTCATGGGTTACCTATATATCCGAGAGATGTTCCCCACGTGATAAGTAAGTATTTGATATTTAGGTTTATATCTCGAAAACAATCTACTAAGCGTGTAAAAACCTACTGGCATATCATCAGTGAGACCGTTTATCACATTTTAACTTTCCAATTCTTTAGCGTACTGTGATTGTCTACTGATGTACTATCATTTCCTCTTTATCACAACAAAACTCATTTTGATTTTTCGATGTTTTTGGTTATTAGATTTTATCATGTTTTTGGATTTTTCAAATTTTCAAAATTTCTAAATTTTTTACCCCCCCTAAAATCAAAAATATGTTTCAATTTTTGATTTTCAAGGAAATTTTGAAAATAAAAGCAATAAATTGTACAAATAAAATGACAAACTGATGTAAATTGCTTCAATTCTCCATTCTCTTGGCTTAAACAATCAGAACTCCCCCTGATAACAAACTATTTACCTATTACGATTTCAAAACACTTAAGTTTGTTTTAATCAAAATAGTTTTTCCAGAAAATTAGTTTTGTTGATTTCACACATCATGGGGATTCATTCATCACTTTGTTCTTTCAAACCACTTGTAAAAACTATTTCTTGTAGGTTTTTCACAAAAACATTTTTCAAGAATGATGCCGATTCATGCTCCACGATTACCAACTTAGGAGCTCCGGCAAGTCAGGATTTCAAGCAAAGAATGTTGACACCCAATCCTGACCAGCTTTGGGTGCATCCGAGTTATTTTCACTCGGTGTGTAAGTTCTCCTCTTTGATTCATAAAATTCTTTTACTCCTTTTGCCTTTCCATCAACCATCTTACCAAAGATATGTTTCACTTTGCCATTAAACTCTTTTTCGACATCAAATTCATTCTTTTCAGAATAGAATTGATTCGAAATCTCTACTTTTCCAACTTTTTGTTTTAAATTTTCAGTCCGCAATGGTGGAAAGTTGACATCATCCATTGGCGGTACTGACTTCTCTCTTGTTAGCTCAACTTGTGGCTCCTCTGACTTTGACGAATCAGATTCATCGCCAGAAAGTGTCTCTGATTTCTTAACAACCCACTTGTGGTTGTTCAAATTCACTCTTCTTTTGTAGAAACGTGTTGAACTCTCACCAACCTCAAATTTTGAATTTTTGAACACTTTAAATTGTTCGGTTGGTGGTTCATTATCAGCCAACTTTTTCTTTCAAGTTTTCAGAGACTCCCTGTTTTGTTTGGGTTGCCTTTCGACAGTTCCATGCAATGTGCCCAACTTTTTTACATTAATAACAGCTTCTTATTTCCTTCTTCTGAGCAACATCATTCTTCATTCCCTCTTGCTTCTTAGCAAGGAATTCTTTGTTCGTCTGCTTTCTGAACAAATTCTCTTTTTCTTCTTCAGAAGATGTTCCTGATACAAAAACAACTTTCGATTTAAAATCTTTAACATATTTTTCATTTTCTTTTGGAATAAAACCTAATCCTTTCTTTTTGAAATTATTTTTGTGATTTGGTTTCTTATGGTGATTTGGACCAAAACCTTTTTCTTGTTTAACCTTCGTTGAACTCTTGAAGTGAATTGTTTAGGTTTTTCAGAAAGATTTTTATCTTTTATTTCAGAAATATTAATTTCTGTTAATTTGAAAACCTTTTTAATCTATTCAGTTTGTACACTTCTTATTGGAAATTCTTCATCAGAATATAATTTGTCGGAGTCATTCAAAGTATATGCTACTTTGAAGGCTTCGTCATTCAAATTATTTTTTAATATCAGAAAATCATTATTGTAAACCCTTTTGCCCTTTTCAACTGTTGGACTTGAAGTGTCAGACTTTGGCTTTGGCTTTGACTTTGACTCCTCGGTTTCATCTTTATCTAACACATGATCCATGTAAGGACTTTCAAAAAATGTCCCAAAATGACCCGTAAGTAAAAACCCGGACCCCTGAAACTCTACTAGGCATGAAAAACCAAGAAAACAAAATTTACGAGTTTCAGGCGGGCCGCGTAAAGGTTAGCTTAGCCTTACGCGGGTCACGTCAAAGCTGGGTTGACCGGATAAGCACGCCGGGCCACGCGTCGCACACGTGGCAGGCCTATATGTGACACGCTAGCCCCAGTTTACGTCTAGCTGGCCCTCGCGGGCCGCGTAAGGATCATGAAGGGGTTCACGCGGGCTGCGTGAGACCCATATTTCACCTATAAATAGATTTGGTCCCGAGCTATCATTCTGTGTCGAAATTTCAATCAAAATCACGAAGTATACTGTCCAAAAGTCGAATTTACAATTCACAGTAGTGCAACGCTGCTACGATACAGGGTATTAACTCGATCGCTGCTATGATTCAATGTCCGATCGATTGAAAACTATCCAAATGACGTTTAAGTGCTGCCCACATTAGGGCCATACTTTGTCATTAGTCGTGAATTTGACGGATGTTTAAGTATAGCACTTTGTCATTCGTTGTGAAGGTTTTTATCTCGTGAGTTATCGTAAATGCAGTATTAGTTACTGACCTAGTTCGTATGCATTGTTATTTAAATTAGGGTACAAGGCTAATCAGTAGGCTAAACTATGCCCGTATAAATCTGCAATGTGAGTCATTCTCTTTTTATCAACAGTATTTTACAATACTCCAAGTATTTTCAAAAAGTTATAATTACAGGGATTATGTCATGGTTATCTTGAATCACTGGCTAATTGGGGTATTGCGCACATTACTAATTTCTCACTGTTAGGCTAATAAATCCTAACAGTGATAATCATCACTACTTGGGGAAAGACCCAATAGTGGTATGACCATCGTCACCAGGTGACACGGCGCCAGATAAAAATAAGATAGAAGTCATTGTAATCACTCTTATGCTGTAATTTATAACTATGTGTCATTTTATCAAATTGAGTGACTCGCCAGTATTTCCCCTCTGATAAAATATTTTTAAAACATGTTTCAGGCGACCTGATGTAAATCAAGGAAAACGTGCTACGGAGCACTAACCAGCTTGAAGAGATGGCTCAATTAAAATAAATAAACATGTTTTATAAATCAGGGAATTCCCTAGTGAAATTCCTCTATTATAAATTACGGGGTTTATCCCGAATTATGAAATAAAATAATCAGGCATTTCTGTTGGACTCTGTATGCCCAAGACACATATTAAATTGATGTGGCTAGTACGTTATAATTCAAGTCGAGTCATACCCAAATACAAGCTAGACAAACACTTATATTATTTATTTGTGATATGATCAAACAAATAAATATTAACACTTAGAGTATTTAGAAATTGGTTTTCTAAATAATTGCACTTGACAAACTAATTATATGGATAATTTATTTTGAGAGAATATTTTATTTTGTTATTTAATGGGTTAAATAACTTAATAAAAGTTGTATAAAGTCTTGTGAACATATGATGTTATATTTTATAAAAGGTATAAAATAAACAAGACTTAAATTTTTATAAAAGAATTGAATTTTTTTTTTATAAAAAATAAAGCTAGGTCGCCACCACCCATGGGGTCTTCCCAAAAATTGTTGGTCCAATAAGGTTTCATGCATTTGCATGTGTCTTCATTGGGTGGTCTTCCCAAACACTTTTGGCCAATCACATAGCATGCAAATTGCATGGTTAGAGACTCTCTCATTGGGCAAGATTGGGTGGCAACTCTCTCACATGTTTTCATAAACTTTTGAAGACATAATTTGAAAGAGATGAACTAGAATAATTTTATAGAGAATTGCTCTCAAAAAAATCGGCCAAGAGTGTGCATTTTAGGAGATGATTTTTCAAGTGAAGGACTTGTAAATGTATCTCTAAAAATTGGCCAAGGTGTGGTTGATCAAGAGGGCTTTTCAAGTTTAACATTCAAGTGCAAGAACTCTCAAAATTCCCTAGATGATTTCGGCCAAGAGTTGGTCTTCATAAGGGTTGTTTCCAAGATGGTTTCAATTGTGAGTTCATAAGTGTAGAAATCCTAGCTAAACATAAGGTGTTTGTTGGAAGGCTTGGGGTATACAAGCTTGAGGTCTTCTACACTTGAAGGCAACCATTCATGAAGCATCATCTTTTCCATATCCTTTACTCCTTGGAAGGTAGTATTCTAAACACTCTATGGTTGTGTTTTAATTTTGATAGCATGCACATTCATATATGGATCCGGGATTGGGTTTTACATATAAAATGGGTTTTATATCTTGATAGTAAACATGTTTTAAATAATATTTTCCGCTGCATTTTTATTTTATATGGATAAAATACTTTGATAAACATGTTAGAAACCCAACAGTGGCATCAGAGCCGCTTATATGAGTGCATGCTTCATAGGATATGAAATTTTCGGGTTTAGATAAAACCCTATGGAGGAAATTTTCACCATGGTTATCCTTTTGTTTTTCAAGATTATTTTAATACATGCATAAAAGTATCTTGAAAAATTAAGTCATTTGGATGATTTGTTTGTTTGGACAAAAACCCACTTTTTCGGTGTTTTCATTCTTGACCGAAAAGTAGGTTGTAAAAAGGAAACCATTTTCCTTCTTGAATTTTATATATTTGGATATATATATTTGGTGTTCATAACCTAGCCATGACCTTGTGTTGAATGATTGTGTTGTGATTTATTTTATTAATTATTCAATGGGTTGTAATAATTATTATTTTGTTCTTCCATTTGTAAGATATGTAATTTATTTATTTTCATTTGGTATGTAAAATAAATAGATTAGGTACATTTTATTTTACTAGAAAAAATGTATTAGGATATATTTTGTAAAAGAAGATGCACACAAAAATGCGGTTTTGGTTTGGACCATAATATTCGGTCCAAAGAACTTCATCGTTCTCAACGGGATTTTAACCCGATAACCAAAACACATTTTTGAAGTCCAAAGGAGTTTGGAGCTGAATATAAAAGACATTTGGAAGCTCAAAGAAAGTGGAGAAATCACAACACAAGAAGGAGACTTGAAGCATTTGGATGCGGGATCAAGTGGGAGTTCAACAACACATTATTTGTGTCAATATTCACCCTTTAGGAAGGACCTTTTGGCACACTTGTTTCGGCTACCAAGTGTGGTCAAAATAGTTGGCTATGGTTATGCACCTATTGATATATGTGTTATGCTTGTGTTGTTGTTTATTTTGTTGTTTGATGATATTTGGATATGCATGCTTAACAAACTAATAATCAACAACAAGCTTAAAAATGGTTCTTTGAAAAATCATTAAAATTGGTTAATAAAAGGTTATTAAAAAATTAATGATTTTATAATAAAAAGGATTTTATCAAAAAGAACCTTGAAAATTGATTTTCACTAAAGTACCAAGGATTTGAATGCATGCAAATGTATGGTACATAAAGTTTTCTAAACTAGAATTTTGAAAACTCAAAATCCCTTTTATAAAACAAGTCAAATACCATCCTTTTATAAAATACTCGAATCACTTGGGAACTCTTTTGTGGGATAAAGGTCACCTAACCACATTTGAGGGAACTTGTATATTCGAGGTGGGTTTACCATGTTTGTGGGATAAAGGTCACCTAACCACTTATGTGTATAAACTCACACGTGTGTGTAAGTTGGACGACTTGATTTGAAAACCATGAACTTAGGGTCACCGAAGCATGGCGAACAAAGGTGTTGATGGGATTAAACATGCCAACTAAACATAATTATAATTATTAAAGATGTTTAACCAATCCCATATGGCTAGAAGTTGCAAAGGGTTGCAATCGTCAAACGTTGACTACCTTGTTAATTTAAATAATGGGATAAAGGTCACCTAACCAATATTTAAATGTAATGTTGGATTCTAGATTATAATTATAATTATTAATTGTCTATAAGACACAAAAGGGTATTAATGATTAAAATATAATAATATCGAAAATACTAAAATTGAACGTTGTAAAATTTTGTAGATGGCCGCTAACAATATTACCCAAGCCGTCTGTAACCTATCATTGAAAACGATTCTAATCCCGATGAACCTCTTATGGAAGATAAGGATGCCTATGACGATTGGATTAAGTATATCGAGGATACTACGCAGCCTCTTGCCTCATGTTAGGAATTATGATTCCCGAGATTCAAAAGGTTTTGAACATCATGAGCATACGACATGATTACCCAATTGTAGGAAATGTTCCTAAGGGTAGAACGCTTCAAAACGGTTCGTGCGCTTCATGCATGTCGAATGGAGGAAACCCAATCGGACTCATCTTATGTCTTTAAGTAGAAAAGCCACATTGATCACCTCGAAAGGTTCAATATGGATAAAAGGGTTTTATCCATTCTAACAAGCAATGAGGATGGCAACAAGAAAGGGCATCACCCCGACACCA
>JARYGA010029960.1:0-42295 GCA_030545235.1 Helianthus tuberosus | reverse complement strand
TAAACATGAAACACTTGCGATGACGGTGATGATGAACGAATTACGATAATCGGTAGTTGTTACGTTGCAAGCGATGGAGGTATGCGATTTGATTTACGCGGTTCGGTTCGATTGATTATCACCACAGAGTTTGACTAGCGTTAGACCCCCACATGGCCTTTTTCCACGAAAGGTCGCTGATATGGCTAAAACACCCTGCCTTAACCATATGAGCTTCATCTCGTGAAGCGAGGTCATGTGCTAACTTAACACGAATATTACGGATAACGATATAGCGATAGAGATTTCGAGGTTCACATAATAAATGATTGTGATTTGTCGAGTTTTGTTTCGAGTAAGCTCAACGTTACGTTGCGACGCATCACGGCTATTGAGGAGGGTAGAATAGGTCCTCACTTAACAATACCGTGAGCGTTCGTGTGTTTGCTGAGATTGCTTGCAATAGACTTACGACCAGTCTTGCGTTGATGCAATTTGTCCTGCGAGGTAGACTCCCCAGAGTCCATCGATGAGGCGATTGCATTACGTTTGCAGACTTACGACAAGTCTTGCGATGATGCAATTTCGGTTGTTACGCCTTGCGATTGAGTGTAGTGTGTTGAAAATAATCGCAATAGTATATAGGTCTAGTAACGTTCAACTCCACGTGGCACTTTCTTCACGGAACTTCGGTAGTATGATAAGGCACACCTTGCCCGACCCCTACTACTTTCATCCCGTGTTTTGGTGTCACCTTTTGTCAAAACGCTACGGCACCTTTAGAATTTACTACGATCACCGTGCACTGACCCAAATAATCCCGTGTGCACCCGCGATTAATCGTTCCTTGCACGTTTATCGTACCTCGTTCTAGAAGTGCAGTGAGGGTAAAACACATTATTTCGTGATATAGTATATAGTATATAGTATGTGTGTGAATCTAGTCTAAGTGCGACGATTAGAGAGCGGAAGAGAAAACAAAAACGAGAGTTAATGTTACTCATAGTGGTAACTTCGAATAAGAGAGTAGGTTCAAAACTTGGAAATAAACGTCGAGAATCGTATCATTACAACTTTATCCTACGCTTGCTAGATGTCTGATGCTTGAAGGCTTTTGCTGGAGCTGTTGTTGTTGTACTCGAGTTCACGGTTCGATGCGGCAGTTGCGGGTGAAGTGACCGTAACGGTTGCAGTTATTGCAATAGCGACAGTCAGCCCCAACTGGATGATGATAGGTGCATGAGTAACACTGAGGATGAGCTCCAGTGTAGGCTCGTTTTGGAAACATCGGAACTGTTCAAAGAGGTTCCGGTTGCAGCAGTTCGGTTGTTGATGAGTTCGGGCTGGAAGTCTTTCGTTTGCGGCTGGGTTCGTCGGTGTTTTGCGAAGAAGTGTCGTCGTCGGAGGGTTCGTCTGAAGACTCGTTTGCGGAGTCTTCGGCTGATTTGTCAGAAGATCCGTCGGCAGATTCGTCAGAAGAATCGGCAGCAGATTCGTCCGAAGGATCGTTAGCTGATTCATTAGAAGATTCGCCAGCAGATTTGTCGGAAGATTCGTCAGTAGATTCATCAGAAGATTCGTCAACATGCTCGCCTGAAAGATTACTGGCGATGGCTTGATGAGCTTGCTTGACAGGATTCTTTGAGAATAATCCTTCCATGAGTCGTTTGTGGTTGATTTCTGCGGCTAAGCGGTATGTTTCTTCGATGGTAGCATGCCTTGCAGCTTCGACAAAATCACCCACACACTCGGGCAAGCCACGAATGTACTTCGCGATGGCCTTCCCTGGAGTGTTGACTTGACTTGGGCAGATTATGCTAAGCTGTTTGAACCTTGCGGTGTAGCCAGCATTGTCACCTTCGGTTTGCTTGATTTCCCAAAATTCGTTTTCCAGCTTCTGAATCTCGTGAGGAGGACAATACTCTTTCTCCATGAGCTCTTTCAGCTCATTCCAAGAGAGAGCGTAAGCTGCAGAGATCCCACGTTTGTTACGTTCGGCGGTCCACCAGTCGAGTGCTCGCGATTGAAATACTCCGGTGGTGCAAGTAGTACGGAGACTATCGGGACACCCACTTTGACGAAGGGTAACTTCGATAGAGTCGAACCACTGGAGTAGTTGAGTCGCACCTCCTTCACCTGTGAACTCCATCGGGTCACAGGCTTTGAAGTGCTTGTAGAGAAAAGCAGATTGCGGCTCTCCTGTCTTGTCGTCTTCCGAAGCTCGAGAGTGGCTGAGAGAGTGTACTCGAGCGGCAAATTGAGAACTAAGCTTACTCACTTCCTTAATCACAAGTGAAGCAATTCTCTTCTCGGCGCTTCGTTTGGCTTTCCTCTTAGCTACTCGTCTCGAGGTAGAGTTGTTGGAAGGCATCTAGACAGGAAGAGACTTGGAGTGAGATTCGATCATAATGATTTTGAGTTTTGCATTGCGATTGAGCGCGTTCAAAACTTGGTGCGATAGTATAGTAATAATACGAATCACATAGGAGCCACATAGGAAACACGAAATTCCTAAGTTCTCACACAATGACTTGTTTGTTTATACGTATATATATATATATATATATATATATATATATATATTTATTTATATAGATGTAATTTGTAATCATGCACACGCAGGTCGACTTAGAATAAGCGAGGTCGCGTTGAAGTGAGAAAACGAGAGCGAATGCGATAGATTATGCATTAGTTTTGTTGTGAACATTCGGATTTCATTTTAGATTGCGATGGCTGTGCGAATTGTGCGTTTATAAAGTAGGGAGTGAAAATCGTTACATCGAGAAATCGATAAAGCGTAAAGTTTCAAAACGTAAATAAGTTCCAATTATTGTAAAATTGGCGGGTCGTATGATAGAGTGCCTTGGGTGTTTTAGGCGTGGACTACCCAAGGTAACCCAACTATATCTAACAAGTTCGAGCATGCGCGTTGACCTAGAGGACTTCATGCTTCCACTGGGATGCAGCTCATGGCATTCGTCCTCCTAGTCATCGCGTGGCTCGAGTTATTGTGATAGTCGAGTCCTTGGTGAGAGCTTTTGAAAACCAGTTTATAGAGAATGGGACGACTTATTAAGGTACGGGTTTCACCCCTGGCTTAACAGTTTCGTTCCTAGTTGTGGCTATGCTCCTCGAATAAATTCGTGAGTTCCACTAGATTTAGAAATGGAGACTTTTGTCGAGATGTGGATGTCACTCCTAACTCGATGAAAAGTTCTCATGCTAGAAAAATGCGCTGGGTGAGCAATCCTATCGAGAGTTCTTGGTTTTCACACCTGATCTCGGCTGGATCGCTCGGTTTCGTTATGCGAGTATTTTTGAAAACGTGTATATTGTGTCGGACTTAGGAAAGGCTAAGTAGTATTTCAGCCTTAGGAAAGGCTTCTTCGTGTGAAGTTGTAGTACGCGAGGTTCACACAAAGTTGTATCTTTTAGCAATTTCGATCGAGAGTATCAAGTAAGCCCAATACAAATCCCACTGGGTTCGTACGAGTCGGCCTGTTGGTACTTAGACTATAGACTAGGTCAATTTCTAAGACGTCGACCCGGACTAGGTCGAGTCTGACCTAATTCCCTATAGTTATGGCTCTGATACCAATCTGTCACACCCCAACCGATGGCGGAATCATCGGGGCGCGGCACTAGGCGAATCAGATTGCTCAAGAAAATCCATAACAACTATATTGCGATAATATTTAACACATTCGTTATCCCATACTAACAAATAATACAATCACATCAGTTATCACAGATTTCTTGTCCTCTCGAACAATGCTAATCCGACAACCTAGATTTTATGTTGAGTTTCTAGACTCCCTAGCTTGATTTGATGTAGTCTGCGATCTAGCCTGCAACATACGTAAAAATAGTTTGTCAATACAAAAGTATTGGCGAGTATACAGGTTTGAATGGTATAGCATATAGATAAAAAGTGCTGCGAATTTCCACATGCATAAACGTAATACACGACATAAATACTCACAAAACTGATACTACCAACTAAGTCCTCGATGCTCGAATGTACGATGGCATAACTAGACCCCGTCGGGCGCAATAGTACTATACTAGTCTTGGTGGGACGTCGCGAGTATAAGCCCTAGCACATATGCAACTAGCATCACGTATATCTATGCATAACAGTTATTCGCAGGTGATAGCTTGATTGATTGAATATTTCGATTGATAAGTTCGATTTGTTTGAAACGTATGTTACACCCAAAGTTCGATTAAAAAGGGGTCAAGTATACTCACAGTGCGTATTTAGCGAGATTACAACTTGATTGAGTCGGTTACGAGTTGTCTGTAATGATCCTTGAAGAAATAGAGTAAACGAAGTACGGTTAAGCAAGATTGCCTTGAAAAGTTACTCGTTAGGTCAATTGGTCCTCATCCGTACGGATTGACTTGTTGTCCGTCCGGATGACAAGCCATCCGTGCGGATGATGTGTCACACGTGCGGACAGTGGTCCGTGCGGATGAGCGATGCGTGCGACTGGCAGTGTTGTGCGTGCGGACGAGTGTGCGCGCGGATTGACTTTGTCATCCGTGCGGACTGAGTGTGCGTGCGGTTTGACTTTGTCATCCGTGCGGGCTGGGTGTGCGCGCGGATTGACATTGTCATCCGTGCGGACTTGTGCCACCCGTGCGGACTGCCCTGTGGTCCGTGCGGACTGACTTGTTGTCCGTGCGGACTGACCTGTTGTCCGTGCGGGCTGACATGTCTGTTTCGTACCGTTTTCGAGTGCTTAACGGAAGGAATACGTTTGTTTTCACTAGGGTAGTGTAATTTCGCACTAACACTTGAAGTTCCGTCAATTCCGACTCATTCTAACGGCCGGGAATCACCCCGTTCCATCAGATCTGGCCGTTCATGGTGGTTCTTCATGGTTAACTCGAAATCGCACAGATTTAGGTGTGATTTGTCATAAAAACATGTGGAAATCACCTGGATCTGAGTCGTTTATAATGAAATGAGACCCCAACTTGAAGTTCATAAGAACTCTTGGTGACATCACCTCAAAACGCCTCAAATCCGCAGATTTCACGGTTAGAATTTGAGTCTTGAAAGATAGAATGATGTAGATTCGAGTGTAGATTGTAGAAGTACAAGTTTTAGGTTGAAATCTTATCGGAATCGCGAGGAAATCGAGAGAAAAGGGTCTTGGTGCGCGTTTGGTTGAACAGGAGCGGTCACATCACTGTTCAAGTGATGTGACATGGTATTTATAGGCAACAGAGGAGAGGGAAAGAGATCAGGCCCGGATAGCCCATGCGTGCGGATGGCCCATGCGTGCGGATGGCCATCCGTGCGCATGTCCATCCGTCCGGATAGCTATCCTGACGCTTGGACTTCTCCGTTTCTGATCGTTCTGATAGTTTCGAAGTGCGTACTTTTCATAATTAATTTATATTATCAATATATTGATTATATATATATATATATATATATATATATATATATATATATATCACTAGGGTCGTATTTACGTATCCATAATCCAAAGTTTCGATAATCAACGATCGGTTTCCGATTCGAGTATGCGATTATTATCGACGTTGCACGGCCATCAGTGAGGGTAGTATAGGTCCTTTCTTGATGTCATCGTGAACGTTATTTCGTGTAGTGCCACAAAGACTGACGGGGTACCGTTTACTCGTATTGTCATCATCGTCACGACGACTGGAGCTACAACACTCACCCGAGAATCCTTGTTAGCGTTAATTGTTTACGTTCGACACATCACGGCCACTGAGGAGGGTAGAATAGGTCCTCACTCAATGCCTCCGTGAGTGTTAGTGTGATAATAGTGTAGTATAGTGATATTATACTTCGAAAATATACGATTATCCTTCGAATAGCGATATATACGATATGGTTACATTATGATCCGTATCTCCGGTGCTAGGCGTAACGAGTATAACGAGTAGTAACAACGCACAAAAGTGCGGGTTGTTACACTTACCCTTTTAGGGGTTGAATGGTTCGGACTTGCGGATAAAAGGGAGTTCCCTGTGCACATGCTTGCTTTTGCGGCTGTGGGAGAGTTGTATAAGCAATCAGTGAAGTGACTGATTACTGTACACGCTCTTTTTGCTGTTCACCTTAGTTCCCGGGTTTTAAACCCTTTAACCTTTTAACCCTTCAAGCTGTTATGTATTCTTAGTCATTTTATTGAGGCTTGAGCTACCCTCGTCGTCACATACCAAACGAGAAAACTCATCCCAAAAGACTAGTCTCTTTTGGGATGAGTTATCTTGTTTGGTATGTAACATTGGTATCAGAGCCAAACTCGGAGTGGTGGCCTGAAGAGAGCCAACCGTGACCAACGAGTACGTTGGTCCTTAAGGAGGGTCGATTGTTATGGATCGAAACCATTGCAAGGTATGAGACTTGTCCCACATCGGTTGTATGGGCAATCAATGTGAGGTTTATATACCAAATAGGCTATCTCACCCATCAAACTAGTCATTTGGGATGAGTTCTCTTGTTTGGTATAGTGAGGCTTTACATGAAAGTCTGCATGTTTAAACTCATTAGTATAAACTAAGAATAACCTATAATGCTTATCATTAAACATTTAATAATATTTAAACGGAAAATACGTCAAAGTTTAATGAGTGTTTAGCCAAAGGGGGTAGCCCTTTTAACGAGCCTTTGAACCAAAATTTTTAGAAATCTATATCCAAATTCGAATCCGAAAACTTGGATTATCTGAATTCATATCTGAATCCGAAAATTTGGAATTTTAGAAATTTGGATACGGATTTTTGGATATTTCGAAAATGGTTTCGGATACGAATTTTTTTGAACACCCTTACCTCCCCAACCATATAATTTATATAGATACATCTATGTAATTATGTAATACATCTGATTATCATGTTCTTCAACTTTGGGAATTGATTTTATTTATATGGATTTGATTTAATAACTAATAAGTCATTTAATACTTTACAAAATATTTTTAAATTCATAATCAGATGTTTATTAAAAGACAAATTCATTAAGCTTTTGAATTCATTGATTTTTAGTATCTTAATTATATGTCAAACTTTTTGTTATCTTAGGGGCTGTTTGTTTGTGTCTGAATGGAACCATTCAGAGGTTCACATCTGATTCGGTCAGATGTAGAGGTGTTTGGTTCATTAAGACATCACCTCTGAATGGAGCCATTCAGAGCTGAATGGTTCAGACAAATTTGATATCTGAATGGAATTTTGACAAGCTTGCCCTCATCCACACTGCCCCTTCATCTCCACACCTACCGAGTCAACATAACCGCCACCACTGTCGGCCGGCCTGAAGTCGTCGCCGCCGGAGTCTTCACAGTCATCAACGTCGCCGCCGGAGTCTTCACCGTCTTCACCGTCATCAACGTCAACGGCCTATCCTCATCGTTAAAGCTCGGCTCATTCGAGTTACTCCTTTCCGGTCTCTCTTTCCCTCCGACTCTTCTCTCTCTCTCTCTCTTCTCGTTCCTGTCCTCTCCCTCTGCTCGTACATGCCCCTCCCATCACGTCACCACCGGCCTCTCTACCTTAGGGTTCGGACCGGTGACGCCGGCGATCTGTGGTGAAACGATAAGAAAACCTAGAGAGAGAATATTCTAGAGAGATAGAGAAAGAGATGAACAGGGAGTGTTGATTGTGTTGAAACTTGAAACTGAAATCAAAGATATGAAAGAAGGGTCTGGAAAATGAATATAAAGAGATGAACAGAGGAGTGTTTTTTGTCCTTTTGTTGACATAAAGCAGGGGTAAAAATGTCATTTTACATAGTCATTCAGATGTGCAACCAAACTGCATTTTACCAGTTCAGCACTTAATGATTCAGAGACTCTTATCCATTCAGACCTCTTATTCATTCACCACTTATTGGTTCAGATGTTGCCAAACAGCCCCTTAATTAAAAAAAAACTATTCCTTTTTTTTTGAACGACCAACAAACTCAATCCCGAGTACTCTCGGGGCACCCACTGGACAAACGGAGTACTCCGAGAGTAACCCGAGTCCACCACCAATTCCGGGGAAAACTCGGTAACCCACCCGCCCGTAGGCACGACAGTGAAATTACCGGTAAAACCCGTTTGGCTCAAGGATCCAACCCAGGATTCCCTGGGTATCCTATCTGTAACACCCCAAAACCCGAATATTTATATTCGTTAAAATGTTATGATATGATACATCAAGAAATAAATAACTAGGCTATTCAACCTACTTAAATGTATGGTTAAAATTATTAAAAGATGGAATGAGGTGAAATGTTTAGCAAAGCAAACAAGGGAGCAAACTTGAGGGACCAAAGATGAACAAGGGGGAAAGTTATGTTTTAATTAACAAACACACCCACTCAAACACACACACACTTCGTGTGTTTTAGATCGATCAGGGGAACTCCCCTTTGAACCAAACCCTAACTTTCATCTATTTCCTCAAATTGGAAGGCTAAACGAAGCTCAAATTCATAACCAAACACGGATTAATGATCACCTTCACAAGGGGATCGTAAGGTATGTCTTAGATTCTAGATTGGTGATGATGCACGAAATGGGTTATGTTGTAAATCACGAAATTGTATGAAATTGAGCATGAGTATGGGTTAGATTCATCATTTGGAACATGGATTATGCATGAATTAGGTTAATTTGGTGTTTAAGGGTGAAACCCATTAGTTATGGTAAGAATGATGATTTGAATCATCATCCATGTCTAATGCTTGTTGAATATTGATGTATTTTGAGTTGTATGATGTATTCTTGTTAGAAGAATTGAAAGAAATGTGATACTAGTATGTTTGATGTTTATGCATGTATGAATCATGTTGATTAGGAGGAAGAAAATGATGAATTGTGTATGAGATTAGAATGATATGCATGAACTAGCTGTACACTATGCTTACAAGGTAGTACATATATCAAAAGTATGATGAATTATGAAGAACTTAAGATTTGATCACTTGTAAGTGATTAACAAGTAGTTATGAAGTGGGTTTTAGATGATGCAATGTAAATTGATGATTTACTTATGTTAATAATGTTTGGAATCATACACATGTGTGAATGTTTAAAGATATGGGATAAGAAATGATGAATTATAGTTAGATGAAGTGAATAAAATGTGATGATAACATGTTTAATGTTTAATTTAAATACCCCATGTTGGATTGTAGAAGCATTTGATGGGCTATGTATGAGTTTAGAAGAATGGTGCATGAAATAGTTGTACGTTATGCTTAAAAGGTGGTACGCACACCAATCGTATGATGAAATGTATATAGTGTCGTACATATAGTCGATTATGATGTTACGGGTATTCGATGATAAGTCGATAGTTGAGTATGGTTAATAGTTGACTTTTGAAAGTCAACTAAGTATAAGAAACATGAGTTGACTTGTTGTCGTAAATGTAGGTTGATGAGAAGTCGTATGGTACATGTAATAGCAATCCGTGTTAAATGTAATGACATGATGAGTTACATGAGTTAAACGTATACGGACATGATTATATGAGTTATGTTTGTTAGAAATGATTAATGAAAGTTAAGTGTGAAATATGGGATTGATACGATTGTTATCATGTACAAATGAGTATGCTAATGATAGCGTGATTTCGATTACATGAAAGTATAGGAATCATGTGGAGACAGACTCAAGCGCGAAAGGCTAACGGGTCGAGAAGAGGCGTGGAAACGGATGTGAACACGGATGCATGAGGTAAGTGATTTCCGTAATCACTTCTTAGTTAAAGTAAGTAATAAAGTGTTGTAATTAATTAAGCATGATGTCTGAGATTGTATATGTGTTAAAGTCTTTCGTCGTAAAAGATGGAATTAAAGATGACCAAAATGCCCATGATGGGTATTTTGGGGTAAATGATCTTAAAAGTAGTTTAGAAACGAGTTATTCGATTAGTATAATGTTTTGGTCATATGGGAAAGCGAAGAGTATAGTTTTGTATGTCATATGCCACTTAATGCGCAAATACCCATAACGGGTCAAAAATAAGCTTTTGAGCGAAATGGGTTAAGAGGATGCAAGGCATCCGAGAATTTAATCTTTTATGATAGGCGTCAATGAAATTATTAAGTTCATATGAGTTTTGAGGTCAATTAAACAGATTATGTTGATAAATGCACGAATGGGTCAAATAATTAGAGAATGACAATAAGCCGAATGCATGTAAGTTAAGAACTTCCTTAATCCGTATGTGGGATTTTAGGTTCATATGGTAGAATATGAATTTACAAGCGTGTAGGAAGAAACGGGAGGTTAATCGGGTAAACGGTTTGAAAGTTATGCAAGTTTTAGCGTTTTCGGACGACAAAACGGATCTGCAGCAAAAATGGCGATTCTAGGGGCCGTCGCCGGCGCCCCTATGGCCGTCGCCGACGCCCTCTATAATCTACACTTTTGTCCGACGGCTTATGTTACTGTCTACGGAGGTTGGGCCGACGGGAGGTGTCGCACGGTCGTGCGACCCAGGAGCACGGTCGTGCGATTCCGAGTAAACAAGTGTTCTGGCTCGTGCAAGACCAGTGTCCCCGACATCCTATGGGCCGCACGGTCGTGCGGTTATGACGCATGGTCGTGCGTCAGCTGCCAGTTCAACGGAATGCGCAGAATTCATCCGTAATCAGTCTTGTAACCTACAAGGAGTCCCGAATTGTATTCTAAGCTCATTTTAGAATGTTTATGAGGTACGATGAGCGTGTACGCAAGCATAAATGTAACGAATTAAGTATAAAGGTACGTAAGTATGTATACGTATTTATGTGTGTATGGATGTATAGAGGGACGGATGTATGCGAGTAGGTATATATGTACGAGGGTAGGTATGTATGTGTAAAGATATGTACGAGGGTATGTATGTATGTATGTAATGATGTAGGAAAGGTTTGTATGCATGTAGATGTGTATGTATGTATGTGTAAAGGTATGTACGAGGGTATGTATGTATGCAATGAGGTAGGAAAGGGTTGTATGTATGTAGATGTGTATGTATGGATGTGAAGAGATATGTATGATTGTATGCATGTATGTAATGATATAGGAAAGGTTTGTATGTATATAGATGGGTATGTATGTATGTATATATGTATAAAGGCATGTAAGGGGGTATGCACGTATGTATGGTTGTAGGGAAGATATGTACGTATGTAGATATGTATGTGAGTACGTATGTAAGCATGATTTAGAGACGATGAAGGTTAACATTATTAATGGTGTACCTTGAGAATGAAAAGTAATGCAGGTACATTATTGAAGCCTCACCAGGAAATGGATATGCAGATGAAATGCTTAAAGCTTAAAAGATGACCAAGTGTACGCGTATGAACTTTGTTTCTTTAATGTGTGCTAATATTATGAATGTATGTGGTGAATGCAGGTTGTACGGATAATGAGCGATTATCACAAGGATTGGGATCGAAGATCGAGTCACTAGAGTGATTGTACGGGGACGTTGAATGTAAAATGTAGTAAACGTAAGCTATGATTTTATTAGTAAATAAGAGGATGACGGATTTGTGAATAAGTATTATGTTAAAGTTAACTTTTAAATAAGTTGAGGTATTTATAATGAAAGAAATTTTATGGTCAGTATTTCCGCTGCGACTTTTGCCATGTACGAATATGGGTGTAACAAGTTGGTATCAGAGCCCTGGTTTGAGAGAATCAAGTGTAAGAAGGTAAGTGCTTGAACTCAAACCTGTGTGCTCTTGTGATAAGAAACCCGTACAATCCAAGACTCGGTCAAGACCCAAAGGTAAGAGAGAATGTAAGTATGTACTTATGTATACGCATAAAGAAACTAACGGTTTTGTATAGGCAAGGTAAGTATAAGCGTTTGAAGAGGATGAGCCGCGAGTGCGGTCAAGTACCGACACCAAGGCATGAAATAAGATAAAGTTGAACCCAGGTACGTAAATTCAATATGTCGGTATATGCAATGGTAAAATGCATTAAGGGAAGAAAAATGCTAAATGAAGGACCATGATGGTATAGTAAACATGTTTTGAAAAATGATACACGTGCCGAAACCTAATTCTTCGGACATAAGGTGACAATTACACGAAGACACGAAACTAGTATGTGGATTGTGTACCTGGCCAGTACACGTGAAGCATATGACGTTCGTGGGACCGTGATAATTGATACAGGTATGTCCGTTAGAATTAAGTAGTAGGTGGACGTGAGGGTGAAGAGAAATGTAAGACTCTCAAGAATGAGAGTATGATATGCTATGCTAGAATCCGCGAGACGGATTCGAAATATGAAATGCTATGCTAGAATCCGCGAGACGGATTCGAAACATGAAATGCTATGTTAGAATCCGCGAGACGGATTCGAAACATGAAATGCTATGCTAGAATCCGTGAGACGGATTCGAAACATGAAATGCTATGCTAGAATCCGCGAGACGGATTCGAAATATGAAATGCTATGCTAGAATCCGCGAGACGGATTCGAAACATGATATGCTATGCTAGAATCCGCGAGACGGATTCGAAACATGAAATGCTATGCTAGAATCCGTGAGACGGATTCGAAACATGATATGCTATGCTAGAATCCGCGAGACGGATTCGAAACATGATATGCTATGCTAGAATCCGCGAGACGGATTCGAAACATGAAATGCTATGCTAGAATCCGTGAGACGGATTCGAAACATGATATGCTATGCTAGAATCCGCGAGACGGATTCGAAACATGAAATGCTATGCTAGAATCCGCGAGACGGATTCGAAATATGAAATGCTATGTTAGAATCCGCGAGACGGATTCGAAACATGATATGCTATGCTAGAATCCGCGAGACGGATTCGAAACATGAAATGCTATGCTAGAATCCGTGAGACGGATTCGAAACATGAAATGCTATGCTAGAATCCGCGAGACGGATTCGAAACATGAAAGAAGTTAAAGTATAAATAAAATGTTTGAAACCGTTAGATGGATTCAAAACATAGGAGGTACGAAAGGTATGAATGATGTGTTCGAATCCGCGAAACAGATTTAAGATATAAAAGACGGAACTAGTCTATATAAGAAGAAGTCGATAGCTTGACCATGTGTGTGTCAAACAAGTCATATAAGTAAATGCAAAGCAAATGAACAAAAGAATGATGGGAATGAAAATATCCGAATGCGTAAGTAACGAAGGGATATGTATGGTACAAATAACTAAAGAAATGTAGAACGATGTTAACTATGAAGGTAAGCACGTAGGTGTGACTATGAAAAGGTAGTTTTTTTGTGATAACAAGACACGGGTTAAATGTTATGCAATGCGTCCATAGAATGAAACCTTAAAGGAAATGAGAATGTTATATGAAAGTATGCCATGGAAAGTATAGACTTGTTAAGAAGAAGAAGCTAAATGTTTGAATAATTATGAAATGAGATAGGATGGTTACTTATGATTACGATGTGAGTGTTAAGTCGAACATATATGTGTGTGTGTAAAAGGGAAATGAGAAAGGTTTCGGGGACGAAACCTCTTTTAAAGGGGGTAGACTTGTAACACCCCAAAACCCGAATATTTATATTCGTTAAAATGTTATGATATGATACATCAAGAAATAAATAACTAGGCTATTCAACCTACTTAAATGTATGGTTAAAATTATTAAAAGATGGAATGAGGTGAAATGTTTAGCAAAGCAAACAAGGGAGCAAACTTGAGGGACCAAAGATGAACAAGGGGGAAAGTTATGTTTTAATTAACAAACACACCCACTCAAACACACACACACTTCGTGTGTTTTAGATCGATCAGGGGAACTCCCCCTTGAACCAAACCCTAACTTTCATCTATTTCCTCAAATTGGAAGGCTAAACGAAGCTCAAATTCATAACCAAACACGGATTAATGATCACCTTCACAAGGGGATCGTAAGGTATGTTTTAGATTCTAGATTGGTGATGATGCACGAAATGGGTTATGTTGTAAATCACGAAATTGTATGAAATTGAGCATGAGTATGGGTTAGATTCATCATTTGGAACATGGATTATGCATGAATTAGGTTAATTTGGTGTTTAAGGGTGAAACCCATTAGTTATGGTAAGAATGATGATTTGAATCATCATCCATGTCTAATGCTTGTTGAATATTGATGTATTTTGAGTTGTATGATGTATTCTTGTTAGAAGAATTGAAAGAAATGTGATACTAGTATGTTTGATGTTTATGCATGTATGAATCATGTTGATTAGGAGGAAGAAAATGATGAATTGTGTATGAGATTAGAATGATATGCATGAACTAGCTGTACACTATGCTTACAAGGTAGTACATATATCAAAAGTATGATGAATTATGAAGAACTTAAGATTTGATCACTTGTAAGTGATTAACAAGTAGTTATGAAGTGGGTTTTAGATGATGCAATGTAAATTGATGATTTACTTATGTTAATAATGTTTGGAATCATACACATGTGTGAATGTTTAAAGATATGGGATAAGAAATGATGAATTGTAGTTAGATGAAGTGAATAAAATGTGATGATAACATGTTTGATGTTTAATTTAAATACCCCATGTTGGATTGTAGAAGCATTTGATGGGCTATGTATGAGTTTAGAAGAATGGTGCATGAAATAGTTGTACGTTATGCTTAAAAGGTGGTACGCACACCAATCGTATGATGAAATGTATATAGTGTCGTACATATAGTCGATTATGATGTTACGGGTATTCGATGATAAGTCGATAGTTGAGTATGGTTAATAGTTGACTTTTGAAAGTCAACTAAGTATAAGAAACATGAGTTGACTTGTTGTCGTAAATGTAGGTTGATGAGAAGTCGTATGGTACATGTAATAGCAATCCGTGTTAAATGTAATGACATGATGAGTTACATGAGTTAAACGTATACGGACATGATTATATGAGTTATGTTTGTTAGAAATGATTAATGAAAGTTAAGTGTGAAATATGGGATTGATACGATTGTTATCATGTACAAATGAGTATGCTAATGATAGCGTGATTTCGATGACATGAAAGTATAGGAATCATGTGGAGACGGACTCAAGCGCGAAAGGCTAACGGGTCGAGAAGAGGCGTGGAAACGGATGTGAACACGGATGCATGAGGTAAGTGATTTCCGTAATCACTTCTTAGTTAAAGTAAGTAATAAAGTGTTGTAATTAATTAAGCATGATGTCTGAGATTGTATATGTGTTAAAGTCTTTCGTCGTAAAAGATGGAATTAAAGATGACCAAAATGCCCATGATGGGTATTTTGGGGTAAATGATCTTAAAAGTAGTTTAGAAACGAGTTATTCGATTAGTATAATGTTTTGGTCATATGGGAAAGCGAAGAGTATAGTTTTGTATGTCATATGCCACTTAATGCGCAAATACCCATAACGGGTCAAAAATAAGCTTTTGAGCGAAATGGGTTAAGAGGATGCAAGACATCTGAGAATTTAATCTTTTATGATAGGCGTCAATGAAATTATTAAGTTCATATGAGTTTTGAGGTCAATTAAACAGATTATGTTGATAAATGCACGAATGGGTCAAATAATTAGAGAATGACAATAAGCCGAATGCATGAAAGTTAGGAACTTACTTAATCCGTATGTGGGATTTTAGGTTCATATGGTAGAATATGAATTTACAAGCGTGTAGGAAGAAACGGGAGGTTAATCGGGTAAACGGTTTGAAAGTTATGCAAGTTTTAGCGTTTTCGGACGACAAAACGGATCTGCAGCAAAAATGGCGATTCTAGGGGCCGTTGCCGACGCCCCTATGGCCGTCGCCGACGCCCTCTATAATCTACACTTTTGTCCGACGGCTTATGTTACTGTCTACGGAGGTTGGGCCGACGGGAGGTGTCGCACGGTCGTGCGATTCCGAGTAAACAAGTGTTCTGGCTCGTGCAAGACCAGTGTCCCCGACATCCTATGGGCCGCACGGTCGTGCGGTTATGACGCATGGTCGTGCGTCAGCTGCCAGTTCAACGGAATGCGCAGAATTCATCCGTAATCAGTCTTGTAACCTACAAGGAGTCCCGAATTGTATTCTAAGCTCATTTTAGAATGTTTATGAGGTACGATGAGCTTGTACGCAAGCATAAATGTAACGAATTAAGTATAAAGGTACGTAAGTATGTATACGTATTTATGTGTGTATGGATGTATGGAGGGACGGATGTATGCGAGTAGGTATATATGTACGAGGGTAGGTATGTATGTGTAAAGATATGTACGAGGGTATGTATGTATGTATGTAATGATGTAGGAAAGGTTTGTATGCATGTAGATGTGTATGTATGTGTAAAGGTATGTACGAGGGTATGTATGTATGCAATGACGTAGGAAAGGGTTGTATGTATGTAGATGTGTATGTATGGATGTGAAGAGATATGTATGATTGTATGCATGTATGTAATGATATAGGAAAGGTTTGTATGTATATAGATGGGTATGTATGTATGTATATATGTATAAAGGCATGTAAGGGGGTATGCACGTATGTATGGTTGTAGGGAAGATATGTACGTATGTAGATATGTATGTGAGTACGTATGTAAGCATGATTTAGAGACGATGAAGGTTAACATTATTAATGGTGTACCTTGAGAATGAAAAGTAATGCAGGTACATTATTGAAGCCTCACCAGGAAATGGATATGCAGATGAAATGCTTAAAGCTTAAAAGATGACCAAGTGTACGCGTATGAACTTTGTTTCTTTAATGTGTGCTAATATTATGAATGTATGTGGTGAATGCAGGTTGTACGGATAATGAGCGATTATCACAAGGATTGGGATCGAAGATCGAGTCACTAGAGTGATTGTACGGGGACGTTGAATGTAAAATGTAGTAAACGTAAGCTATGATTTTATTAGTAAATAAGAGGATGACGGATTTGTGAATAAGTATTATGTTAAAGTTAACTTTTAAATAAGTTGAGGTATTTATAATGAAAGAAATTTTATGGTCAGTATTTCCGCTGCGACTTTTGCCATGTACGAATATGGGTGTAACAAGTTGGTATCAGAGCCCTGGTTTGAGAGAATCAAGTGTAAGAAGGTAAGTGCTTGAACTCAAACCTGTGTGCTCTTGTGATAAGAAACCCGTACAATCCAAGACTCGGTCAAGACCCAAAGGTAAGAGAGAATGTAAGTATGTACTTATGTATACGCATAAAGAAACTAACGGTTTTGTATAGGCAAGGTAAGTATAAGCGTTTGAAGAGGATGAGCCGCGAGTGCGGTCAAGTACCGACACCAAGGCATGAAATAAGATAAAGTTGAACCCAGGTACGTAAATTCAATATGTCGGTATATGCAATGGTAAAATGCATTAAGGGAAGAAAAATGCTAAATGAAGGACCATGATGGTATAGTAAACATGTTTTGAAAAATGATACACGTGCCGAAACCTAATTCTTCGGACATAAGGTGACAATTACACGAAGACACGAAACTAGTATGTGGATTGTGTACCTGGCCAGTACACGTGAAGCATATGACGTTCGTGGGACCGTGATAATTGATACAGGTATGTCCGTTAGAATTAAGTAGTAGGTGGACGTGAGGGTGAAGAGAAATGTAAGACTCTCAAGAATGAGAGTATGATATGCTATGCTAGAATCCGCGAGACGGATTCGAAATATGAAATGCTATGCTAGAATCCGCGAGACGGATTCGAAACATGAAATGCTATGTTAGAATCCGCGAGACGGATTCGAAACATGAAATGCTATGCTAGAATCCGTGAGACGGATTCGAAACATGAAATGCTATGCTAGAATCCGCGAGACGGATTCGAAATATGAAATGCTATGTTAGAATCCGCGAGACGGATTCGAAACATGATATGCTATGCTAGAATCCGCGAGACGGATTCGAAACATGAAATGCTATGCTAGAATCCGTGAGACGGATTCGAAACATGATATGCTATGCTAGAATCCGCGAGACGGATTCGAAACATGATATGCTATGCTAGAATCCGCGAGACGGATTCGAAACATGAAATGCTATGCTAGAATCCGTGAGACGGATTCGAAACATGATATGCTATGCTAGAATCCGCGAGACGGATTCGAAACATGAAATGCTATGCTAGAATCCGCGAGACGGATTCGAAATATGAAATGCTATGTTAGAATCCGCGAGACGGATTCGAAACATGATATGCTATGCTAGAATCCGCGAGACGGATTCGAAACATGAAATGCTATGTTAGAATCCGCGAGACGGATTCGAAACATGAAATGCTATGCTAGAATCCGTGAGACGGATTCGAAACATGAAATGCTATGCTAGAATCCGCGAGACGGATTCGAAATATGAAATGCTATGTTAGAATCCGCGAGACGGATTCGAAACATGATATGTTATGCTAGAATCCGCGAGACGGATTCGAAATATGAAATGCTATGCTAGAATCCGTGTAGGATCGGTTTGCGACCCGAACGAGTCGTTCAGAAGAGATTTACTCCGTTTCAGAGGCGGAAACTAAGAAACGGGTGTCGAAACAGCTTGCGTATCACTTTAACACTGATTATATTGATAATAACACGTATACAATCAGTCCTCACACCGACAGCACCTCGGTATGGAATTTCTAGAACTGTTACAAATGACAAGACATATCCTCTATATATAGTCACATGGTTTCGCTTGAAATAAAACAAATCCTGTTCAAGCGAAACCTTGAAGCGAAACTAACAACTTCATTTTGTCTTGAAGCGAACCTATCATGCAAACGTGCAATCTGTTTCAATTTGTTTTTTGTCTTTTGTGATGATGTCACTTGTGATATCATATATGTGATGTCACTTGTGATGTCACATATATGATGTCACTTGTGATGTCACGCTTGTTCAGATCCGCAACGAACCCGAGACTCGACATTAGACGAAGACGACAGATGAATGCACCAACAGACTCCCCCTCAGATGTTGACGAGTCTTAAATGTCGAGAATTCTTTAATCTTCAGTCTTTATCGGTCTGTTCACTTTCTTTGCTCACTTTCTTTGCATATACCAGGATCTTCTTTTTGGCTCTAACCTCGTCAGACTCCCCCTCTCATCATGATGGGATTACCGTCTGGAATTAGCTATCACCTTGAGATTAATCCCTGGTTTCATCTCTTTTTAGCACATTACCTACACATTTCTCAACACAACATAAGTTTTCACTTAAACCAATAAGAAAAACTTACTAGAAACAGTTACATCAAGTTCAAATTAATGACCTTGATTAACTAATCAAACTTTTTCAAAATCAGTTTTTTAAACACACACTCCCAAACCAGTTCATCTTGTTTAGCACTTAAAATTTTGAAAATCAGCTCTCCAACATCAGTTGTCGAAAATCTTTTTGAATTTTTCAAAATATAGAACACAAATGCAAAAACAGAAATTAAATGCAGAAATAAAATATGTACAAACACTAGTTTTGTGAGTTCGTGCAAGAGGATCATATCAGTTTATGTGACCAATCACTAACACCGTTAAGCTTCATTTCATTTTAAGTTTTAAACGATTCACGTTGATTGACGATATTGTTGTCCACATAAACTCAATCTAAAAACTTTCGAAATGCTTACCGATACTTTAAGGTATATTAAGATAGCACTAAGTTCTTATGGACCCCACAATCTCAGCATATCCCCTCATCATGCAATACACTGACTCAAGTAATGCCTTTAAACTTTTATCAACTGTGATTTGTGCGAAAACAAAGCAGAATGTTTAAACATTAACAATCAGGTCGATACTTCCGTATACGCAGAGAAAGTCCAATGTTTAAACAAAATAAGAAAATAAAAATAAGTTGAAGTTGTTTAGGCTTTAACCACCAGGTCGATACTCCCGTATACGCAGAGGTGATCCAAAGCTTAAACGAAACACCAAAGAAAATAAAGCAGAACGTTTAGGCAACAACATCCAGGTCGATACTCACGTATACGCAGAGGATGTCCGATGCTTAAACAAAATAAAGAAATAAAACAAGTTTAAATCTTTGCAAAATAAAATGCACAATCACAGCGACTTTTAAGCAAAGTTGTGAAAGTTCACAAACTTAACCAGTTTTATGTCTTTCGACAATCAGCGATTACTGAGTAGGCACACAATCAAGAAGGACAAAACCAAGTACTACACTTTCAACCGTGTTTCCCACTAGAACTAGGCTTTTTCATTTAAGTTTGTATCGTTCTCGCAAATCTACTAGTCTAGCTGAGCCTACCGTCACATCTTTAGTGAGACCGTTTATCACTTTTAGACTTTACATATCTTTAGCATGCTGTGACAGTCCAACTGATTTTCTATCATTTCCTCTTTTTGACAACAAAACTCATTTTTGAAATTTTGCAATGTTTTTGACATTTTCAAATTTTCTAATTTTTTTAAATTTTTACTCCCCCTAAAATCAAAATATGTCTCAATTTTGATTTTCTGGGAAAATTTGAAAACCAACTGTACAAACTTGACAACATGATGAGAATCACTTCAATTCTCCATCCACTTGGCATAAACAATCAGAACTCCCCCTCACAACAAACTATTTTCCCATAGTGATTTCAAAACACTTAAGTTTGTTTTAATCAAAATGGTTTTTCCGGAAAATTAGTTTTGTTGATTTTACCACTTGTAGGTTAGGGGTTAAATTCATCACATTGTTTTCTTCAACCACTTATAAAAATTTTAACATTTGTAAGATCAATCCACAAAGATCACCTGTAGAAAATCAAGTACAACTTAATGTCCCTGATTTACCACTTTTAAGTCGAAATATCACCGAAGTGAATTTCTCAAGAAATGTGCCGATTCCTGATCCACGATTACAAACTTGGGATCTCCGGCAAGTCAGGTTTTTCATTTAAACAGATCTACCCAAGCCTGACCAGCCTTGGGTGATTTTGAATTCTTGTTTAACAATGGTGGAAAGTTTGCTTCATCCATTGTTAGACTAGAACTCTCAGTTTTTACCTCAACAACTGGCTCCTCTGGCTTTACCACACCAGATTCATCGCCTGAATGTGGCTTGTCTGACTTTGATGAGCCAGATTCATCGCCGACATGTGGCTCCTTTGTTTCCGAAGAAACAGGTTCATTGCCACAAACTTTCTTCTTCTTTTCCTCTTTTGTCCTCAGATTTGTATCTGATGAATACGTTTTGCTTGATTTGTTGTTCTTTGGTGAGCAAGACGATTTATCAGAACTTTTATCTGTTTTACCAGTTGTATCCGAGGACAAAATCCTTTCGAGATACTCTCTGGCCTTCTTCCTCTTCTTCCTCAGTCTGTCTTTTTGCCCCTGAGAAAGCTTTACTTTCGTTTCTTGAACTTTCGGTTCTTGAACTTTACGTTCTTGAACTTTCTGTTCTTTGGGCTTGACAGAGACTGGAATCTTTACCAATTTCTGAGATTTAACCCTCGATCTGTCATTTGATCTCCTTGGGCAATCTCTGGCAATGTGACCTTTGATTTGGCAGTTATAGCATCTCCTCATCTCATAACTCCAACTCTGGCAGTTAACAGCAATGTGTCCTTGATAACCGCATCGGTAACACACTCTGTTATCATACCAATCACCATTTTCAGCCCAAACATTCAAATCATAGCACTGTTTGGCTTGGTGATATCCATCTCTCCTCTTGTATGCTGGATTTGGCTTTTGAGCACTATGGTCCAACCTGCACCACTTTTCACCAACATTTTTTGAGTTTTCATATTTAAATTTTTGTGAATTTTTGTTGCGATTGGATGATTGAACTGATGGATTTTTATCTTTTTGTTTTTTTTTTCACATTCTTCTTTACAGGTTTTTGCGTTGAGCATTCACCTTTTTCAGTAGAATGTAGATCAGTATCTTGAAACATTTCTTTTAATTTCAAATATGTTTTCTTTTTCTCATTTTCAGCATCAGATTCTGAATCAGACTCGTCTGCTGAATAAAACTCCTCATTTTCATCATCAGTTTTCTCATCACAATCACTCATAGGAACGGAATTGATCGGTTTTGGACAGGGATAATTCAAAGACTCAGATGAAGTCACAAAACCTTTCAATTTCTTTTCAAGCTCATCAATTTTGTTCCTCGAATTCTCAGCTTCATTTTCAAGCTGAGATATTCTTACAAGATGATACTTGATAGTTTTTTTATTCTCAATTTTAATGTTTTCAAGAACAGATTTTTCATTTTCCAAAACTTTCAACTGTTCTTGAAATTTTGTTTCATTCACTTTCAGATTTTTGTTCTCCAATTTTATCCAGAAATCTTCATCTTCTAAAGATTTCTTTTTGCTTTCAAAATCTTGTTCTTTCTCTTTCAAAACCTTGTTTTCTAATGTCAAACTGTTCAAATCCTTTAACAGTTTGTCATTTTCAGATTTCAACCTCTCACAATTTTCCTGCAAAACAAGAATCTGTTTATCAGCAGATTTCTTTTCATCCTTCATAACTGAAATCTCTTCAGTCTGTTCCTCTCCCACTTGGACCCCTTTACTCTTGCTCTTCTTTAAAATTGATTTTCCACTTTGACTTTTCTTTTTCTCAGCATTCTTTTCCATCTGTTCTTTAAGTTTCTCAATGAATTGACAAATTGTCAATCTAGAGTATTCTCCAGTTCCTTTTAAATCCAAAAGATATGTACCCCACTCTTGTTGAGGTATGGCATTGGCCAATCTTTCAACCCATTCATTTGGACGTTTCTGAATACCCTTCTCAGACATTGAGCGAACTAGATGACTATACCTCTCAATGATGCTCTTTGTATTTTCTCCTGGACAACCTGAAAACGAATCAAATTCTTTCTTTAATACATTTATTCTATCCAATGTTTCTTGAGACATATTAAAGAAATTAATAGCCATGATTCTAAAATCCGTTTTTCAAAACAGTCCCGTTAAACGAAATATCAAGTCCAGGCTATATCACCTTTCAAACAAAATACCAATTACTCAAAATTCTGATTTGGCCGTGAATAAACGAATATGTTTTAACACTATATTTGTTCAACAAACACCACTTTATACAATCTGACACATGTTTCACACAACCCTATGACTTTTGATACTATCTTTAATTCTAAAAAAATCGATATCTTCAATTAAAACCTAGCCGACAACTTGATACACATTTCGATGAAATCACTTTTAATATGCAACCATTTTAAAAAATGATTAGACTGCACTTATCACGTGATGACTGATATACATGCAATTTTTGTGATTCGACAAACAAAACAATTTTCACATGAATTGGCAGTAATATCACATGTATACTTACACACTTTAACTTTCAATTAAAGTCTATCACATACACACCTCGAACAAAATTAATTCTGATTGAATCGATAAAAACAAAATCACATGGATTCTATCAAATCGATTTATGTAATCACGTGATTTCTGATAAGTCTTGAAATAACAATAGTCACATGTAATCTGATCAACTGACACCACCTCGAATCCAATGTATTTTCACATAAATCAATGTACTTTTCAAGCGGTATCAACACGAATTACAACCAAACTGCTGTTTTCAAGCGAAATCCTCAATTTTGCTTCAATCTCTCAAGCGAAATCGGATGATGTCAGCAAATGACGAACGAACTTCAAGCGACAGTTCAATTTTAACCAGTTTTTAAGTCGATTTTCGCTCTGAAACTTTCCAGTATTTGTTAGTACATCATTACGCACGTTATGTGAAAGTTTGAGCCAATTTTAACCGTAAAAATTTGTTCGATTTTGAAAGAAGGTGTAGAAAATCAGAAAAAGTGACAAGAACGAGCTGTTTTGGCGAAATCTCTTCCTCCTGAGCTCTGATACCACTTCTAGGATCGGTTTGCGACCCGAACGAGTCGTTCAGAAGAGATTTACTCCGTTTCAGAGGCGGAAACTAAGAAACGGGTGTCGAAACAGCTTGCGTATCACTTTAACACTGATTATATTGATAATAACACGTATACAATCAGTCCTCACACCGACAGCACCTCGGTATGGAATTTCTAGAACTGTTACAAATGACAAGACATATCCTCTATATATAGTCACATGGTTTCGCTTGAAATAAAACAAATCCTGTTCAAGCGAAACCTTGAAGCGAAACTAACAACTTCATTTTGTCTTGAAGCGAACCTATCATGCAAACGTGCAATCTGTTTCAATTTGTTTTTTGTCTTTTGTGATGATGTCACTTGTGATATCATATATGTGATGTCACTTGTGATGTCACATATATGATGTCACTTGTGATGTCACGCTTGTTCAGATCCGCAACGAACCCGAGACTCGACATAAGACGAAGACGACAGATGAATGCACCAACAATCCGTGAGACGGATTCGAAACATGATATGCTATGCTAGAATCCGCGAGACGGATTCGAAACATGATATGCTATGCTAGAATCCGCGAGACGGATTCGAAACATGAAATGCTATGCTAGAATCCGTGAGACGGATTCGAAACATGATATGCTATGCTAGAATCCGCGAGACGGATTCGAAACATGAAATGCTATGCTAGAATCCGCGAGACGGATTCGAAATATGAAATGCTATGTTAGAATCCGCGAGACGGATTCGAAACATGATATGCTATGCTAGAATCCGCGAGACGGATTCGAAACATGAAATGCTATGCTAGAATCCGTGAGACGGATTCGAAACATGAAATGCTATGCTAGAATCCGCGAGACGGATTAGAAACATGAAAGAAGTTAAAGTATAAATAAAATGTTTGAAACCGTTAGATGGATTCAAAACATAGGAGGTACGAAAGGTATGAATGATGTGTTCGAATCCGCGAAACAGATTTAAGATATAAAAGACGGAACTAGTCTATATAAGAAGAAGTCGATAGCTTGACCATGTGTGTGTCAAACAAGTCATATAAGTAAATGCAAAGCAAATGAACAAAAGAATGATGGGAATGAAAATATCCGAATGCGTAAGTAACGAAGGGATATGTATGGTACAAATAACTAAAGAAATGTAGAACGATGTTAACTATGAAGGTAAGCACGTAGGTGTGACTATGAAAAGGTAGTTTTGTTGTGATAACAAGACACGGGTTAAATGTTATGCAATGCGTCTATAGAATGAAACCTTAAAGGAAATGAGAATGTTATATGAAAGTATGCCATGGAAAGTATAGACTTGTTAAGAAGAAGAAGCTAAATGTTTGAATAATTATGAAATGAGATAGGATGGTTACTTATGATTACGATGTGAGTGTTAAGTCGAACATTTATGTATGTCACTTATTGCAAACTGTGTCCTTTGTCTTCAATAATTATAGAAAACGTACTCGATGTTTGCAAACTCTTGCAAGTTATGTCCTTTAGCCCTAACTCAGTTAATTTAAATGATTTATTTATTTTATTAAACTAAAATAGTTAAGGGTAGAATCTATTTCAAAAATGTTTAAAACGTGTTTCTTGGTTCTATACTTATATTTTCGTGTTCAATTCTCAACTCAAATACGGTAATCACTATATTTACGTGACAGTTATAAAAAAAATCACCGCAATCACCCCATCCATCGTATATCGAGTATATCCGTTAGTTTTTTTTAAGATATAAATTTTTATTAGATTCATTCAACCCGTGTAAAAAACAAGGTTTTTTTAAAGATATAACATTTTTATTTTTTACTATAAAAAATTACATTTATGCAACTCGTGTAATACTCGGGGTTTTAAAAATATAACTTTTTTTATTATGTAGTATATAAAATTAGATTTATTCAATACATATAATACATAGGATTTATAAAGATATAACTTTTTATTGTTTGATATATAAAATTACATGTGTTCAACCCGTATAACAACACAACCTCCTGCTTTAGTCTCCCTAACGGTCGAACTTAGTCTCGCTCCTCAGCTCGACGAGGTTCTTAAAAATGTATTTTTTTATTATTTAATTTATAAAATTAAATTTACTCAACCCGTACAATACACAGGGTTCTTAAAGATATAACTTTTTTTATTATTTAATATATAAAATTACATTTATTCAACCAATGTAATAAACGAGATTTTTAAATATATATTTTTTTATTATTTGGTATATAAAATTGCATTTATTTAACCTGTGTAATAAACCAGATTTTTAAAGATATATTTTTTATTATTTGGTATATAAAATTGCATTTATTCAACCCCGTGTAATACACGGGGTTCTAACCTAGTATATTTAATATAAGATAAGTAGGAAAGAGAGGTATTTGTTTTAAAAATATATTAAATTAACAATTTAAATTTGAGGATAAGATTTTATTAAAGTATGATAAGATTTAATATTAATTTATTATTTATTTATTTAGCTAATATAAGATAAGTATATATTTGAGGATGCCTTCAATGAATGACATGTGTCCAAAAATTGGTTTCTTTTATTATAGTAGATAGATAGATGTTTAAAAACAAAATACTTGATCTATTGGATATTTGGATGTTTCAAATACTGGGCTTAAGCCCAAGTAAAAACAGGCCGAATGAACATATGGTTCTGCGCTTAATAACAACCTGTTGGGGAGAAAGAAAGGTCCAAATGCAAAACTAGACTCGGAGATTAGATTATTAGAATGCTTCAAGTTATAACCATCACTGATGTTCTACTGGTGGTCACATGTATTTAAATTCTACTTATGGTGGGTCTGGATGAGTTTTCCCTTCTAGGTCTGGGGTTAAAGTAGGGGTTTGAATTGGGGATCTATTGTGCGAGGGTGCTCTCTAGCGCGGACCCGATAAAGACAACGTGTGCTAGACCTCCCAACATTCATGAATAATTCACACCTTAAAAAAAGCTTCTAAGTTCTAATTTTTGTATGATAAAAAAACTTTTGAGCTAATTGTTCAACATTTAAGTATTGTAGGCTTCAATATGTCTAATCTTACATTTATTGTTTTGTAACTTTATATTTACTTTTTTGAGTCTAGTTCGTATGGAATTTTAGGACCATAGTCGGTTAAGGGTGTAGGGAGTGGTTAGACACTTGAGAGTGACAAACTAAAAAATTAATCAATGAGAGTGTGCCATGTCAAAGTGGTAAACTATCCTCAAAATGTTGGCAATGGTTAGACACTTGGTGAAGTGGTAAACTATTTTTTTTTAAAAGGAAAAATGTGTGATTGGTTGAGATGGCATGGACCCCACCACACAACCCCACTCTCTCCCCTTCCCTCCCTCTCCCCGATTCGGTATACCCTCACCGATTTTGTCCCCCTTTTCGGCAATATATTTTCGGTAAACATGCTGGCGGTGGGTGATATGCGGTGCCGAGTGGGTTTACCGCCCCACTCCGGACACCCTAAGTATTTATATGTTGATACAAAACAAATAAATCAATGAGCAGTGTGTAACACAAAATCGTATTAGATTAAAATGTGCGTGCATGTCAGCGTGTATATATATCTATACTATATTATAATGCATGAGGCAGAGAAATTTCAAGATACCCAAAAAATATTTTTTTTCTCTTTTAATTTATTAAAGAACCCCTAAAATAAGGGTAAATTGGTTTTTTAAACAATAATTATATTTTAGTCCTCCATTTTATTACACTTAAATCACTGAGTTTTAACATAATTATAGGTAATTAGTTACACTTTTCTCCCTCTACAACAAACTTATCATTATTTTACGTATTCTTTTTATATCTTAAAAATTATAATGTTTAAAAAAATCCAAAAGTACCTTGACGACCTACTCAGTTTTGTCAACGTTTCGATAGTTGTCTTGGCAGGTATTGACATGTGGATTAAAATGTACAAGTAGATGAAGCCTTAGTGTACAAGTGATTAAGCCCAACAAACTCAGTCATTATCCCAGAATGTTTAATAGCTACATAATATCAAGTGATTAAATACCGTTAATTTAATCATTTCATCTAGATTACACTTTAATCTCTCATCTTTAACAAAATTATAGATAATTGGTTAGTAGTCACAATTTATCTCCTTATAAAAAAAACTAACCCCCCCCCCCCCCCCGATTTTTAAACGGTAATGACTTTTTGGTACGTTAATATTTTTTGTAAAATTACACAATTTAAACGATTATTTTATTCTCTTTAATTTGAGTATAGTATTACTATAGTTTTTTTAATTAAAAAAATTGATATGTTACGTGATTAACAATGTCTAAGGGTGAGTAATAACCGAATCATTAACCGAAATCGAACCAAAATCACCCAAAATTTATTTACCGAAACCCGAATTAACCAAAAACGGTTATCGATTTTTTGTACTCTCATTTAACCAAAATTAACTAAACGAAACCATTCATATTTTCATATATTTCTAACTTTTATACTTTTTCATGTATTTTATGTTTATACACCCCCCCCCCCCCGGTTTTATGTATTAATACCTCCATTTCATGTACCTATACATCCATTTCATGTATTTATACCTAAATTTAAGGTATTTCTAATAAAAGTTTTAGCCTAAGTTTGGTTGTTAACCGAAATTAAATGAATCAAACGAAAAATCATCAATCTAACTGAATAAACCAAACCGATTAACTGAAAACGGATTGTTAATAAAATAGACTAATCGATGACCTAGATTTTGATTGAAGATAATAATCTAACCAACCGAACAATGGACACCGTGGCAATGTCTGCCTTTCCAGCCACATCACGCGTTATTATTAGTTATTAACCAAAACCGGTTATCGGTAACTAAATCGTTAACCGAAACGAAACCAAAAACAGACGAAACCGAACTGAAATCAACCAAAAACAGAATTAACTAAAAACTAAAAAGCGAATTAACCAAAAACCGGTTATCAATTTTTTTGTGCTCTCGTTTAACCAAAATTAGCTTAACCGAACTGAATCATTTATATTATCATATATTTCATATTTTATATCTTTATTTCATATATTTATATTTTCATTTCATGTATTTATATCTCAATTTCATATATTTCTAAGCAAAAGTTTTAGCTAAAGTTTGGTTTTTGTTATTAACTGAAACTAAATAAACCGAATAAAAAACCGTCAATCTAACCGAATAAATCGAAGTGATTATCCGAAAACCGATTGGTTAATAAAATAGACTAACAATTGACTTCGGTTTCAGCTTCGGTTGAGGATAATAACCAAACTGACCGAACCGTGCACAACACAATGAATTGGATTACCCGATTACTTCGCTTTTGATTTATATATGTCACAATGATGCTACAATAGATATTATATGAATAAGAAAGCTACCAAAAACAAGTATCGCAATGCGATGCGTCGCTTGCGCCGCATCGCGTGCGCATTCTGCTAATGTGTGTGTCTCTGTGTGTACATATTATATATATATATATATATATATATATATATATATATATATATATATGTATATATAGGCTAAGGCTAGGTAGGAAACCCTTATGTATTTAAAAAACCCTAGAAAACCCAACCTCGTGACATTTTTTTTTGAAAAAAATAACACATGTAATATACATGTTTTTAAGAGTTTTGGGCCAAAAAAACAAAAAAGCGCCGAAGGGAACAAATTTCAGCAACTTCGGTGACTAACATTTGTTAGGCAAAAAATGCTGAAACTTGTTTATTTTTTTTAAAAAGATCCCTTCGGCGCTTTTTTGTTTTTTGTTTTTTTTTTGCCCAAAACTCTTAAAAACATGTATATTACATGTGTTATTTTTTTCAAAAAAAAATGTCGGGAGGTTGGGTTTTCTTGGGTTTTTTAAAAACATAAGCGTTTCCTACCTAGCCCTTATATATATATATATATAGGAGGGTTTAAATGAAAACGCTAAATATTGTGAGAACCGTAAGAAGGAATGAAAAAACCACGAGAAATAGGTCAACAACAATTCAAATTTGGAAAGTCTTTTTACATTTATCATTATTATTCGAATACAATACTAGAAATTAAACTTACACATTTAAATTTACGTGAATTTGTAAAAAATCTAACAAGAGTGATTTTGAGAGAAAATGAACTTTTTGATCTTGTAAATTCTTTTTTTGATGTATTTTAATGACAACAAGGTTTGTATTAAAAAAATTGGTTTGGATTGGTTTTTCATTCGTTTTAAGGGTTCTCACAATATTTAGCGTTCTCAAGATAACATTTCGTTATATATATATTAAAACTAAACCCCCAAAAAATAAAAAATAAATAAAATAAAAAAACACAAAAAAAATTAATATTCTTTACATTAAAATCGCTACTTTTAGTAGCAAAAAAATAATTTTTTTTGCTACTAAAAGTAGCGATTTTATTATAAAAATATTAAAAAAAAACAATTTTTATGTATGTTTTTAGGTTTTTTTAGGTATTTTTTGTTGTGTTCACATTGGTTCTCACGGTTCTCGCAATAAAGGGTGGTTCCTAACGGATCCTTCTCCTATATATATATATATATGTAGGGTGGGGTTCTAGAGTGAACACTAGTGTATTTGCGAACTGAGTGAACAAATCATAGCCGTTGATTTAAACACGTGTATGGTTAGGATTTCATAATCAAATCGTAAAATACACTTGTGTATTACATCATCAAATCCTGGCCATTAATTTACACACGTCTATGGTCAGGATTAGTTCGTTCAGTTCGCAAATACACTATTGTTCACTCTTGAACCTAATCCTATGTGTGTGTGTGTGTGTGTGTGTGTGTGTGTGTGTATAGGGGAGAGTTTATTGGGGAACACTAAAAAATAGGGAACCAGGGAACATTCTTTAAAATTCAACTTAACATGTCAAAATCATTTCTTTAATTTTTCGATGTAGAATCATTTTTAATAAAAAAAAATAAAAATATAAAAAAAGTCTAAAAACAGTTAAAAAAGGCTATTTTTTCTTACAAAAATGATTTTTTATTGGAATAGTTTTACCTATTTTTATAAGGAAAACGCTGATTTTTTTAAAACAATTGATTTTTAACATGTTAAGTTATTTTTATAAGATATTATTATTTTAACTATTTTTAAACATTATTATACATTTATATTTTTTTTATTTTTGATATTTTTATTAAAAATGTTTCTACATGTATTTATAAGGAAAAACGTTGAAAAAAATTTGTGAAAACTATCGACTAATCCGTCGTCGGGGACGAATTATAGTAATTTGTTCCAACCCAAGACATAAACAAAGACAAGAATAATAAGACTCATTAAAGACCCAATATACAAATAAGAAGGGGGATTTTTTGACATGAAATGGATATATCCATATAGTGGAGAGTTCAAATGACAAGAAATTTTTTATAAGAACAAAAAAGAAATTTCAACCAATAAAAATGTTTTATTTTACTTCATTTAATATAAGCATTTAATGTTACTATAAGGGTACATTGGTAAATCTAAAAGGTCATTAATTTGTAGTCTTGCTATTTAATAGCTAATTACATTAAATATTTTGTAACTTATCTTCAAAATATATATATTTTTTTAAAATAAAATAACATAATTTAAAGTGTAGGATAAATTTTGAGTTGCGTAGGATAAATTTCAACGTGTATGATAAATTTCGAAATATGCAGGATAACTTTTGATGTGTGTAGGCAAAAAAAAGTTAGTGTGGAGGATAATAGTCTTTATGACTAATTAATTAGTGAAAATGATAATAAATGAGATAAGTGAAAAAACTATTTAATGTTTTTCAAAATTACCCTTTTGTTCTTTTTCTTCTCAAATGAACCTACCCCTATCCATATATCTCCAACCATAAATTCTTCTAATATAAAAAAAAAGATTTTTAACATGTGAAGTTGAATTTTTAAAAGTGTTCTCTGATTCCCTATTTTTTTAGTGTTCCCCAATGAACATCACACACAATATATATATATAGAAGAAGGATCATTTTGGAACCACCATTTATTGCGAGAACCAATGTGAACACAACCAAAAATAACTAAAAAACACACAATTTTTTTTTTGATGAACAATTACTGAATTTCGTTATTAAAAAAATTTTGCTACTAAAAGTAGCGATTTTTACATAAAAAAATTTTAAAAAAAAACTGTTTGTGTGTTTTTTAGATTTTTTTAGGGTTTAGTTTTTATCATTTAGCTTGGGGGGGGGGTTAAGTTTTTTTTTAGGGGGGGGTTAGGTTTTTTTAGGTTATTTTTTATTTGTTCACTTCGCGATTCTCGCAATAAAGGTGATTCTCGCATGAACCCTACCCTATATATATATATATATATATATATATATAAAGAGAAAGGTTATTGTACTTGTACGAAGCGTAAGAGAAGAGTTTGGCCTTTGATTTGTAAGATCAATGGCTGACATTAAGTGGTCCCAAATTTAAAATTCAAGTAACTAAAAACAAGGAGAAAGACAAAACAGGAAAATCTATTATTGTTG
This sequence comes from Helianthus tuberosus, assembly GCA_030545235.1. Lineage (NCBI taxonomy): Eukaryota > Viridiplantae > Streptophyta > Magnoliopsida > Asterales > Asteraceae > Helianthus > Helianthus tuberosus. The sequence continues at coordinate 9,994 of JARYGA010029960.1, read as the reverse complement.
CTTCATAAACTCAATTCCTCCTTGATTTTCAAATGCTTATAATTTTTTTCATACGATAATATTTTTTTTAATAAAAATTATACTGTATTAACGAGCATTCCATTCTCTTTAATTCGAGCAGCCTATTACTATAGTTTCCTACAAAAATCTACAGGATAACGTACTATCGTATTATACACTTTCTCTTATTATTATTATTATTATTATTGTTGTTGCTGTTGTTGTTGTTGTTGTTGTTGTATATACACACACACATTCTCTTTCACTTCGTCCTCTCTCTACATCACCACCATCATAGCCACCACCCACTACCACCAGACAACCACCACCTGCTAAATAGGTTATGAAACATCAAAACATTAGGGTTGATCATGTGTATTCACCGTGTAAAACCCTTAATAGCCGTCTAAAGAACCACCAATGCCACAGAAACTGATGAATCCATGCTCAAATCCCAATAGAACGTAGAGATTTATGTTTGTCAATACCTTTGGAGCCTGCAACAGATCTGATAAATTGTTTTCAGACGGCAACTGGTGGTATACGTTGTTGGTGTTAGACCTAGTAGAGGACGGGGGTGCAGGGGTTCGAGTGGTGAACGGAGAAAGCGATGGCAAAAGGGTTCTGTGGTCGTCCAGGTTTTCGGCGGTGGTTATTGTGATGGTGTGAGCAGCTAGTGATGGTGGGGGTGGTTGTCAGAGGTATAGTAGTGGTGACATAGAGAGGGGGGATGATAATGATGATGAGTTTAGAAAAAAAAAATCTAGAGTAAAATGTCATTTGTTTCTAATCTAATTGAGTTTTAACTGGATTAGTTTTTTGGACTGAAATGATATGTTTTAAGAATGTTAAGAAGAAAAATAATACAATTTTAAAATTTAATCTGAAATAAAAAAATAGACAAATCACATGAGGTAAACTGCACTTAACTCTATTATTAATTAAAAAATATATTGTGTACATTTATTTTCAATTGCTCTTGGAATTTGGATCCACATTTGATTTTGATGAGTTTTTTCTCAAATTAGTGTTAGTGGAAAAAATATTTACCGTTTTGGTGTTCTTTAAAAACTATTTAAAAAATAGTATTTTTCATCTATTTAACTTTTACCTTTTCTATTAATTAACATATTAGACTTACCTTATTTTTTTTCATTCAATAAGCCATTTACTATTTTTCGTATTTTTCCTTTTTATCCATTCAATTCATTTTTTAATCGACCAACACATTATAATGTTTTTTACCAACTTATTATAATTCTCTCTCTCTCTCTCTCTCTCTTTTTGTCAACCCATGTCAAAAATGAGAACTATAAGATTATCCTGATAAAAACTAAAGAGAAATAGAGATAAACTTCATTCAATTCTTCACAATATTCAACATTACAATATATGGAGATAAACATAACCATTAACCCTAAAGCCCATAAGTAATGGGTTGGGCCTAAAATGTCTGGTTTATAACACTCCCCCTCAGACATTTAGAATTATACACAGTTTAACAACATACTTCAGGATGATGTTAAATAGGTACTTCAGGACCTGAATAAATAAACTGATACTACTGGATCAGCTATGCTGCCTCATTAAAAACCTTACTAAGAAAACCCAGTGGGACAAAACTTAGTTAAGGGAAAAAGAGTACAGCGTGTATAATTCTCCCCCTGAATTCAACAAACATCTTTCAATCTACGAAGACCGATCTTGTGTGATAGCTGCTCGAAACTGCTTCTTGGTAAAGATTTCGTGAACAGGTCAGCTGGATTTTCACTTGACTTAATCTGGCGAACATCAATTTCCCCTTCTTTTTGCAAGTCATATGTTGAGAAAATTTTTGGTGAGATGTGCTTTGTTCGATCACCCTTGATATAACATTCTCTGATCTGAGCTATGCAAGCAGAGTTGTCTTCATAAATAATTGTCGGCTCCTTCTTGATTTGTTCTAATCCGCATGCTTCTTGTATGTGATTAATCATTGATCTCAACCACACGCATTCACGACCAGCATCATATAGTGCTATAAATTCGGCATGATTTGATGATGTTGCTGTAAGTGTTTGCTTAGTTGACTTCTAAGAAATTGTTGTGCCGCCGTATGTGAATACATAATCTGTCTGAGATTTTGCGTTGTGAGGATTTGATAGATATCCGGCATCAGCATACCCAACAAGCTGGGACTTTTGATCTTTCTGATAGAAAAGACCTAAGTCTTGTGTCCCGCAAATATACCGGAATATATGTTTTACACCATTCCAGTGTCTATGTGTTGGATTCGAACTGTATCTCGCTAATACATTTACTGCAAATGCAATGTCAGGTCTTGTGTTATTTGCGAGATACATAAGGGCACCGATCGCGCTTAAGTACGGTACTTCAGGACCAAGTACTTCTTTGCCTTCTTCTTGAGGGCGATAAGGATCCTTGTGTGGATCTAGCGGTCGGACAACCAAAGGTACGCTAAACGGATGTGCTTTATCCATATTGAAACGTACTAACATCTTCTGGATGTAGTTTGATTGATGGACAAATGTGCCATTGCACAGATACTCAAACTGTAGTCCGATGCATAATTTCATCAAACCAAGATCTTTCATTTCAAATTCATTCTTTAACAACTGAGCAGCTTTCTCTATCTCTTCAGGAGATCCGATGATGTTGATATCATCAACATAGACTGCTATTATAGTGAAATTTGAGAGTGATCGTTTTATAAAGACACATGGACTGATTACATCAGACTTGTATCCTTCCTTTTCGAGATATTCACTAAGTCGATTGTACCACATACGACCAGATTGTTTGAGACCATATAAAGATCTCTGGAGCTTTATAGAACACATATTTCGAGGTGTTGATTTTAATGCTTCAGGCAATTTTAATCCTTTAGGGATGTTCATGTAGATGTCATTTTCAAGTGTCCCGTATAAGTATGCGGTGATGACATTCATTAGTCTCATATGAAGTCCTTCAGAGATTATGAGGCCAATTAGGAACCTAAGGGTTATCGCATCCACTACAGGGGAATACGTTTCCTCATAATCAACTCCTGGGATTTGGGAAAACCCTTGTGCTACAAGTCGAGCCTTATATCGTACAATCTCATTCTTTTCATTTCTCTTTATTGCAAACACCCATTTATAACCTACTGGTTTGACGTCTATGGGCGTTCGGACTACAGGTCCGAAAACATGTCACTTTTCGAGCGAATTTAGTTCGGCATTTATGGCTTCTTGCCATCTTGGCCAATCATTTCTGTGCATGCACTCTTCTAAAATTTTAGGTACGTAATCATTTTCATTGATTACATCCGTTGCTATAGCATATGCGAATATATCATCAACACGTGTTTTATTTCGGTTCCACATTGTACTATCTTGTACATAATTAATAGAGATCTCATTTTCGTTCGGTACCGGTGTTTCTTCTGAAACTTCATTTTCCTCTGGATTCATAGTTGTCTCTTCTGGGACATTTACCTCTACCGGGGTTTCATTTATAATCTTTTGTGAGTTTTCACCAACTGCGTTACTTTGCTCTTTTCGTTTCCGTGGGTTTTTGTCTTTGGAACCGATTGGTCTCCCACGTTTTCGTTGTATAGTAATCGCTTCTGGGATTACTTCAATTCGATCAGGTGCATTTGATGCTGGTACATGTGACTTTGTCACTCTATTCGTGTCTGTGAATGCAAATGGTAATTCATTCGCTATTCTTTGAAAATGTATGATCTTTTGGACTTCTGATGTGCGGTAAAGTGTTATATATATTAGGTGTATATTTTAAGCCCTTTTTAACACTTATTTTAGCCAAGTTTTAAATTTATAAAACACGATATTTCACTAACACTAAACACACATATGGGCAAGTGCACCCATCGTTGAGTGTAGTATAGCGTTGGTAAGATACCGAGGTCGTCCAAGGACACAAGAGCTTTTAGTACCGGTTTATCCTCAACGTCTAATCAAAAATAAAAATTTAGAAAAAGGTTTTAAGCTAAGAAAAATAAAAACTAACTAAAATGCTGAAAATAAAAATAAAATAAAAACAGATAGACAAGATGAATCACTTGGTTCCGACTCGTATCTAGTATAACCTTTGATTATTTCCGCACTTTTGCACATAATTAAGAGATTATCTTAGTTATTGTAGTAGGCCCCTCTTTTGAAGGTGACGTTACCCTCACCCCAGTAGTTTGAGTCAGCAAGGATACAATCCTAAAGGGGTGGATTATTGGAAGATAATGAATTAAGTTATTAATGCAGTATTGTGGTAGGCCCCGCTTTTGGCGGTGACGTTACCCTCGGCTAAGTAGTCTGAGTCAGCAGGGATACAGTCCTAAATAGCCGGGTTATAGTATTAATAGTAGTTAACTTATGAGGGGATCAAAGAGTTTGGACCCCCGCCATCCAATACCGTGAAGCATTGAAGGAGGTCCTACTAAATTTGACCCAGGTCCATTGCAGGACCTCTAAACGCTGAACAATGGCAAGACCTTTACCAAACCGTTCCCTTAACCCCCGACCAGGTAGCCAACATACCTCCATATAGACCGTGGAGATATGAATGGTGAAAATCCTTTATTTTATATAGACAGTAAAATAATGCCAAGACACCACGGACAAACGATAAGGAAAGATCACCTTCAACATAAGTAACTAGTTATTAAAGTCATTAATACAAAACCAAATAAAAAGTGCAAAAGATTAGAAATAAAAAGTATTATACTAGACACTTTGTCTTCACCAAGTGATGTAAGAGACTTAGGCAAACATGGCCTTGATTGTCAAGAACTCTTACGATCAATCTTGGATCCCGAGACGACTCACACACTCTACGATGGACAATGGATGATGGTGGTGGATGATGGTGTTGTGATGGTGGTGGGTGGTGGATGAAGTGTGAGAGAGGTGGTGTGCCAAGGGATGAGATGAAATGAATCCAAGCACTCCTATTTATAGGCTGAACAGAAAGCTGGACACGGCCCCGTGTCTGTCTGACACTCTCTCTCCTCATTAATTGTAATTCGCAATTACAATAAATGTGTCTGCTGTACTTTCGACACGCCCCCGTGTCCGCTGGGCACGTCCCCGTGGTGGGCAATAGAAGCTTCTATAGATTTGTCTTTTCTGCTGCTTCTTGGGCACGCCCCCGTGCTGGCTGAGCACGGGGCGTGTTCAGTCATCTGACTTCTCTAATTTGCTTTGGAAGGTGCCGTTGAGGGGTCGGGCAGTCCACTAATGTTCCTTTCCTTGTATTTATGTTGGATTTAGCTGTCTTTTTGCTTCTTTTGTGTTTTTGAGCTCATTTAATCCTGAAAATACAAAAGGAAGACAAAAACACTCTTTTTCCATTATTAGTACTTAAAAAGGGTTAGTTTTATGCCTTGTTTGATGTAATTTATATGTTGCATTTTGCACACATCAAATACCCCCACACTTGAACTTTTGCTTGTCCTCAAGCAAAACTCTTTAATATGTGGCTTACACTCCCAAATAGAATAAGTAGAAGAGAAGGTTTTGGGCTTGTCGTAGAGTGTCGGGATGTCCAAGATCTTTTTGGGTTTTATTTTTATTTATTTACACTCCTATTCGTAATAATTTATTTAGAACGTTTCATAGGAGAAATTACTTATTTGGGCATAACATGCCTTTTTAAAATTCCATTTATATACAAGCTCACATACCTCACGGGAGAAATCACTCACACTCGGCCGAAGGTGTATTTTTAGTGAATCACTCGAGAGCGGCATGGAACTTATTCCTACCATAGGCTTGCCAAGCAATCAATCCTCCTCCTTTTTAACTTTTATACCGTTGTAAATATCAAGAGGACTTTGTGGGTTAAGGGTTAGGCTTGGGTTAAAGGTAGGTGGTTGGGAAAGTGGTTAGTGGTTAGTAGAAAAAGGGCGAAAAGGCGTAACAAGTGTCGGTTTTCGTAGGACTTCCTATTTTTGTAACTTTTTATTTTAATGAAGCTTTTATTCAAACAAAGTTATTTTTGATGACTTTGTTTGTTTATTTTCTTTTTGCTTCATTAATAACACACATTTTTTTTTTATCATACGAAAAACCGAACTTGTTACTAAAACAAAGGGTTAAAAATGAAAAAGGTTTTGATGGGTAAAAGGGTTTTTGGTTTGGGTGATGAAATGAAAAGGTTTAGGCTCAAACGGGTTAACTAGGGGGGTTTTGGGTAGGTGGTAAAAGAAAAAGAAAAATAATGGTGTAGAAATAAAAAGGGTTAGTCCTAATGCCTCCATCATTTACTTACTCGGGTTTAAGTTGATAAGGACCGGGAATGTATCATCATGGCAAGTTCTAGAGTCGTAAGAACCAAGCGGCTATTCACACAAGAAACGAAAAATGAGCATTTAGTCTAAAGATGTAAATTTGTATGCTCAAAACTCACTTTTGTGGGAATGGGTTTTTATGTGATCAAGTATATATAATCAAATTTTAACTAGGTTTGTCATGCCTTTTCATAATTTTCTTATGTTGGTTCTTTTTATCACTACGCTATCGGTTGTAAATTCTTAAAAATATAACCTTTTTTTTAGAACTTGAATTTCCCAAGTTAAACCTAGACAAGTAAAAAAAATGAAATTTTTGAAAAAAATTGGGGTGATTAGCGGTTCCAATAGAGTTTTGTGTAAGGCTTGTATTTAGGACTTGCAAAATTCAAGGTTTTAGCATTCCCCCCCACACTTAAATTACACATTGTCCTCAATGTGTCCCAAAAATAAATTTTTAGGTTGATTAGATGTGTAAAATAGTGTTTAAAAAGCAAAAATTTGTGTTACTGGGCACTGAACACGGCCCCGTGTTATCCGGGCACGGCCCCGTGTTCAAGTGCCAGTAACAAAATTAAAATAAGAGAGACAGAAGTCTGGACACGGGGGCGTGTTGGGTGAACACGGCCCGTGTCCAGGTACCTGAACTGGGCGTTTTTCTGCAGGTGGTTCGGCACGGGGCCGTGTTGGTTGTGCACGGCCCGTGTTGAACCTTCTGGACTGGAGAGAATTGTCGGGTTGCCTTGTTCTTGTGCATGAGTTCATTTTTCTCGTTCCCCTTTTCATCCTTTACCACCATGAGTGTGTTTTATTCATTACAAACCATCCAAACCTTAAAACCATCAATTCATTTCATCATAGAGAGAACTTACATAATCCTAAATTAAAATTAAAACTAAAACTTAACTAAATAGGTCAGCAGGTAGACGAGGTTATCATAAGGAGTTCTACTAATTTAAGAAAATTTCGATAATAGTTTCCCGATATAGTAGGACTTTTAGCCGAATAAATTTTTCCCTAAACGTTGTTTAAAGCCATTCTTCGATCTCCCTAGGAAGGAAGAATGCGGCTTCATTTTCCTCCGCTGCTGGTGGCTGAGGGGGGACATTCACCGGGACTCCTTGCACCACTCTTCGCGGAAGCTCTTGGTGCATGGCGTACCATTCGGCTGGAATGACAACTTCGGGCACCATGTTCCACGCCCTTTGGGTTATTATAGGTACCAAAGGCGGGGAAGCGAGAAGGTTCAATGATGTGTGTAAAATGCAACATATAAATTACATCAAATGAGGCATAAAACTAACCCTTTTTTAGTACTAATATTGGAAAAAGAGTGTTTTTGTCTTCCTTTTGTATTTTCAGGATTAAATGAGCTCAAAAACGCAAAAGAAGCAAAAAGACAGCTAAATCCAACATAAATACAAGAAAAGGAACATTAGTGGATTGCCCGAACCCTCAACGGCACCTTCCAAAAGCAAAATAGAGAAAACAGAAGGCTGAACACGCCCCGTGCTCAGCCAGCACGGGGTCGTGCCCAAGAAGCAGCAGAAAAGACAAACCTATAGAAGCTTCTATTGCCCACCACGGGCCGTGCTCAGCGGACACGGGGGGCGTGCCGAAAGTACTGCAGGCGCATTAATTGTAATTGCGAATTACAATTAATGAAGAGAGAGAGTGTCAGACGGGCACGGGGCCGTGCCCAGCGAACACGGGGCCGTGCCCAGGCTTCTGTTCAGCCTATAAATAGGAGTGCTTGGTTTCATTGCAACTCATCCCTTGGCACACCACCTCTCTCACACTTCATCCACCACCCACCACCATCATAACACCATCATCCACCACCATCATCCATTGTCCATCATAGAGTGTGTGAGTCGTCTCGGGATCCAAGATTGATCGTAAGAGTTCTTGACAATCAAGGCCATGTTTGCCTAAGTCTCTTACATCACTTGGTGAAGACAAAGTGTCTAGTATAATACTTTTTATTTCTAATCTTTTGCACTTTTTATTTGGTTTTGTATTAATGACTTTAATAACTAGTTACTTATGTTGAAGGTGATCTTTCCCTATCGTTTGTCCGTGGTGTCTTGGCATTATTTTACTGTCTATATAAAATAAAGGATTTTCACCATTCATATCTCCACGGTCTATATGGAGGTATGTTGGCTACCTGGTAGGGGGTTAAGGGAACGGTTTGGTAAAGGTCTTGCCATTGTTCAGCGTTTAGAGGTCCTGCAATGGACCTGGGTCAAATTTAGTAGGATCTCCTTCAATACTTCACGGTATTGGATGGCGGGGGTCCAAACTCTTTGATCCCCTCATAAGTTAACTACTATTAATACTATAACCCGGCTATTTAGGACTGTATCCCTGCTGACTCAGACTACTTAGTCGAGGGTAACGTCACCGCCAAAAGCGGGGCTTACCACAATACTGCATTAATAACTTAATTCATTATCTTCCAATAATCCACCCCTTTAGGATTGTATCCCTGCTGACTCAAACTACTGGGGTGAGGGTAACGTCACCTTCAAAAGAGGGGCCTACTACAATAACTAAGATAATCTCTTAATTATGTGCAAAAGTGCGGAAATAATCAAAGGTTATACTAGATACGAGTCGGAACCAAGTGATTCATCTTGTCTATCTGTTTTTATTTTTTATTTTTATTTTCAGCATTTTAGTTAGTTTTTATTTTTATTAGTTTAAAACATTTTTCTAAACTTTTATTTTGGTTAGACGTTGAGGATAAACCGGTATTAAAAGCTCTTGTGTCCTTGGACGACCTCGGTATCTTACCAACGCTATACTACACTCAACGATGGGTGCACTTGCCCATATGTGTGTTTAGTGTTAGTGAAATATCGTGTTTTATAAATTTAAAACTTGGCTAAAATAAGTGTTAAAAAGGGCTTAAAATATACACCTAAAATATACGACACTTCACACGCATCAAGTTTTTGGCGCCGCTGCCGGGGACACAAGGATTTTAAGAAAGTTAGGAATCAACGGCCTAATCATCTTTTATTTTTCTTTTTTATTTTTTAGGGTTTTCTTAGTTTTTCAGCTTCTGCAGAGCTCAGCACGGGCCGTGCCCGCTGAACACGCCCACGTGCTCAATCATTGGAACTGGCAATCCTGTTTTACATCAGACAGTAAGCTGAACACGGGGCCGTGTCCACTCAACACGCCCCCGTGCCCAAGTTTCAGTTACTGAAAACAGAACCGTTAGATCCCGACGGTTGGTAATTTCTGACATAAACATGAGTGATAGTAATTATTTTTACTTTCGGCACTCTTATGGTACGTGGTGTCAATTATGTGGTGGCGAACATGAAGAAGTAAAATGCTACTTCCTAAATTATAGGCCCCACTACATGGACCCACGATCTTCTCACAACCTTAAGAGGGGCGAAAGTAAAAATAAGCACTATTTCTCCCTCGAATGCGCCCAGCCAGATATTCTAGGGGAAATGTTCCTTAGCGAATTATTTCAACTAGAAGAGCTAATTCTGAAATGGATAGAAGAGCTTAGGAAGGATTTTATTGATCCGCCCCAAGACGATACCCATGAAGAAATGTTGGAACCGCATTCCGACAACCTCGTTGCTCCCGAAAATACCTTCGTACCTAGCAAAGACTTGGACGATAGTCGTCCCTGTGTCGATTGTGCCGTGAAGGACTCTCCATCGACTTCGTTCGGTGCAT